>JAKUCV010006629.1:3722-17306 GCA_028386065.3 Turnera subulata | reverse complement strand
GAGACCAACCTCTGTCTCACCGCAAACAAATAAACTATAGTATACAGCTACTAATCAACTACAAATACACCGACATCAAGCAGTAGCACCCATAGTGTACAAATAAGTCACAATGCACAACACAAAGTCATCATTAGACTTCAAACCAACACTTGACTTTAATCATCTTATTATCGTTGTACTTTATTGTTATTAGAGTTGAATATTTTATTAGGGCCCTCTACTATGTGCGTCGAGCCCGGTGTCGTCTCATGAGACAACCAGGGCATAAGCCCAAATACAATCAGGGTATAAACCCAAGTCAATCAGGGTATAAACCCAAGTCAATCAGGGCATAGGCCCAAATACAATCAGGGCATCAACTTAAGTCAGGACATAAGTCCAAGTAAAATCATGGCATCAACCCAAGTCAGGACATAAGTCCAAATAAGATCAGAGTATCAACCCAAGTCAGGGAAAAAGCCCAAATACAACCAACCGGTCAACAGCCCCACATTAGGCTTCTATTAGTACATTATTCTCAATTATGCTTTTAAGAGTTATGTGTGTGCCACATGTTATGATTATCCAGGGTTGTGTGGATTTAATATTTTATTTTCAAGTCCGGGCCTCCGGCCCACAAATCACCGTGCGAACCTCAAAACCATAAATCATGTTATTTAGCATAACAAACAAGCATGTTCAACAGGCATATCACATCACACCGGAACACAATTCACATAATCAGGCATACTGCATCAAAGGCATCATCATTAAGATACGAAGTGCACGTAAGATCATCAGCACAACAGGCATACAAGCATACAATATTCAATGCCAAACAAGAATTTCAACTTCATATACCATGTCTAGTAACTGAGTATTGTAGGCAGTAATGCATAAAAAGGTTTATATGTCCTCACCTGCAACCATCATGAAAGCAACGCTCTATCCGGCTACTCCTCAAGTATGTCCAATGCCTAAACATGTAGTCACGTGTATCACTTAAACATTTGTTCAAAGACAAAGGGGTGCAAGCATGTTGTGTGCTTAACTTATAAAATCGTTGTTTTATGATCCTAAAAAAGACACAGCAAACTTAAACGGACTAAGGGCTAAGCCATATTATTTTTAAAAAACTCCCGTTTGAAAACTTGATACCAAACTAGAATATATACGCATATTATATTTATATGTATATTACCCGCCCGAACCATTGAGTAACAACACTTCACTTATCTCCTTGAACCTTATGACCAAAACTTATAATCAGAATGACTAATTAAAATCCTTTGTTTCTTTAAAAATAAATCCTTTGAAACTCAAAGATGGAACGAACTTAGGTTTAAAGCATTGGACTCAAGACCAACTAGTCAACCCCATTACCGAGCATAGACTTTAAAGCTCAACATAAATTCTTGTTTATATAAATATAAAGAAAGCCATGCACTTGAAAACCATTTAAAAGTTATTGAAGTGATTGAATAAACAAGGGATTGTAAGCGTATGACTACAAGTCCCAACTGACCATTAGGAATAACTAAATAATGAGTAATTGACAACGAATTATTGAAATCGGGGGAAACCCATGTGAAGGCACTTGACACAAATCCACAAGCATGCAAAAATGTAACATCTTGTATGAATAAATTTCTAAGCATTGAAATTGAGTGGCAAAGTCCACGTGTTCTATTATTATCATTGTTGTTCAATCTATTTGACACCACAAGCAAAAATCCATATTAGAGTCAAGAGATTACCGAGTATTGTAAAACACATAAGCTACATGTATCGCAAGACCATACACCGGGTTCTGGCCATTGTTACTCCATGAGACACCAAGCTGCACCCAAACCCAACATCGTGAAAATTGTTTTCTTTCTTCTTCTTAAAGTCAGGAGGGCTGGAGTTCTCTTTCTTTCGCCATCAAAGACAGTAATGAACTAATGGACTAGAGAGGAAGAGAATTATGAGAAGAGATGAAAGGGGAAGGCCAAAAGAAAGAGAAGGGATGGGGCGGCTATGCCCGAGAGAGGAGGAAGAGATAGGAAAAAGAGAGAGAAAAGAACCAAACAAAAGAACAAGGGTTTCATACACATGCCTCTATTTCACAAGCCACAACAGTCGTTGAAATTGTAAATAACCGGGCATGCAAACTTGAATACAAAATGCAGCGGAAAAACCCGGAACTAATGGAGGATCCCTGTGAAACGGGGTAAACCGAATAACAAGAATTTCATACCTGGTTTGGTCGAGTTCTTTCACTCAACTGCTGAGCCGAATCAGCAAGAACCAGACGGAAATTCGATTCCTCTAAGGTATCCACACAAACCGTCGATGACCGCTAGCAATCGTCTCACGATCACTAACCCGAGCACTCCCGAACCGCAATGCTAGCTGCAGAATTTCCGAGAGCTTGAGACTAGTGTTTGATGTGTTCCTTTCTCAAAGGATGTGTGTGTGTTGAGTCTGAATTGAATGACCATACATAATATGATTATACCTCAATCCATTATATACACACAACAAGCATAGTTTAATAAGTCATTGGCCAACATAATCATGCCTTATCCTTCATGATTATGTTTCCACTATGACTTAATGCTCCACTATACCATTAAACATATATATTTGAATATATAGGATTACACATCATATAGCATTAATTCTGGTTCAATAATTCTGGTAATTATTGAACCAAATCAACCCAAAATGACCCGGTCCAACCATGGTCTAACCACTAGCTCAATAACCTGGTCGAACTATGGTCCAACCATGGTCTAACCACTAGCTCGAATCAACAGTTCTAAGTGTATGACCCTGTAGGCACTTGTGACATTCGACAATAATTGTAAACTCTCATTTACAATTATAAATAATGAGCGGTGTATAGCAACACATCATTGCTACCCAAACGACAAGATCAGTACTGATTCATTATGTCTCGGAAACATGTCATTGTCCTTTCGTCCCATGATATCAAGATTAAACACGAGACATGGAATATGTCAATCTCGTATATGTTCAATCTAAGTTTCTTGATCCTCGAGTTAACTGTGTAAAATAGATACAAGTGATATCCCCATATCACTTAATCCAAGCATGGGCATTTACAGTTCAACTCTATCAAGAGGCCCATCTGATAATATACCCGTTATATGGGTTGGACGAATCCCATCTTGATCATACAAAACCCACTATACTATCATGTACCCAATAATTACCCTTAGGTCTAGTCATTTACGAATAGCCAAAAGTAATATCAAAGTATATGACTCACGTGTTGGGAACCTTGATGATCTCAGGTCTAAGGACAATCATATAAGAATCACTAATGACAACATATAAAAGTCCATGTAGTGTTCTTATGTCGGGTCAGTCCAGTCCACAAGTTCTCTAACTTGTACCTGTATGTAGAATTCATATCTCATATAATTCTCAACATACTCTAGTCTTAATTTATTATTACAACCCATCCATAATAATAATTGACTAGGGACATTTAAGAATATAAAATATTCTAAGGTTATAAATATGTGCAAGCATTTATCACTGATAAACATATTTATTGGAATAAAACCTTAATCAAAATACATGACTATATAATCATCCAATGATTGGGTTTTAGGCATTACACTAACAGAAATGACGACGTTCGTCCTTGAATGCTCTTTCAAAATGACGTAGTTTTGGATGTCTACCAGCTGCTTGGTCAACGCGTGTACCACGCCAGTCAAAACGCCCCTTGACCTGTGTTTTATGTTACACACTAACCAAAACTACGTAGTTTCAAACGAAACTACATCATGTATTGTGTTCCATACTATACACCATTTTTATTTCTAAAGGAAAACAAAAATGAATTCGAGAAACCCACTACAAGATTGTACATAAATAATTTCTTTGTCCCAAAAATTCTTGTAAATTTCTGAGAGGGTAAAATAGGAAAATATTTTTAAAAATTTTCATAAATAAAATCATAGAAAATTTGGGGTTACAGTTCTACTCCACTTAACAAAATTTTGATGTGTGAATATTTTACACATCATTTGGGATTTATTTCATATCTTTTTGTTTTCCTTTTGGTTTTATTTTATTTTATTCTTGCATTTATTTTATTTAATTTTAATAAATTACTCATCCTAGTGTGTGAGGATCTTTTTACAGGAAATTATGGATTCTTGGCCTATTTAGAGTCAAGCTCTTTGGATATGGACTTAGTTGGAGATGGTGAAGAAGGAAGGATGAATTTGGTTATTTGCCAAGTCAACAAACCATTTTGATATCTTCAAATTCTCCTGCATCTTTGGCTTGGACTTTTAAATTTGGAAAATGCCAAATCTTGGATCAGTATCAAGACGAAAAATCACCACCTTTTGCATCATATCTTGTTTGCATTTTAAAAGCATGGCAACGTGGCCCCTCCTCCATGAATTGAAGAAAAAGAATTGCCTAAGACCAAGACAAGAACCGTCTTGCATCTGCTCCATTATTTGTGCGAATTAACTTGGATCTTGATTTGGAAAAAAATCCAGCAAATCTTGCCAAGAGAATGCCACCTTGCAAAGGTCCCTTTCCAGCCACATGTGAACCGAATTTTGTGGCATTTTGAACAAATGCTCACAAGCCACAAAGTGGACCTCCCATGCACTATAAATGACGAAGCAAAGGAAGGCATTGGGGATCATCTTGCACCATTCGGCACTTGCTGTTGTTGCAGCTCTTGTCACTCACGCCTTAGGCTTAGTTTAATTTATTGTTTTCTTTTACCCTGTAAGCAAACACTTTACTTAGTTTTCTAGATTAGATTGTTGTTGGCAATAATTCTTGGAAGGCTTCATCACTTGGTTTAAGGTTGGTTATTTATTTTATAATTAATTTTCCTCTTGAATATAAATGATGAATTATTTTCATGTGATGGTTTCTTCTTCAATCATGTCTAGCTAATTTCATAATTTATGATTAGGGGATGATCTTGTCACTATTTTCATGCAAACCTAATTATATATTATTTCTTTTAATTATTCTTCTTTGATTCGGTCTTTGAAGCTTAATTAAGTTAGTTGCCTGATCAACAATTAGCTTAAATCCATAATAGGAAATTGTTAAGTGACAGCGTCAGTTTTCTATAGAAAAACTTAGAGCGGACTTTAGGAACCGACCTCGGGAGAGGCGTGCTTCCTATTGGATACTAAAGGTAAGAACTTAAAGCTCTTAATTTATTTCAACACTGGCAGAATGGATAGTGGAGATAAGTTAGGAAGGGGTTTTATGGCTTACGGGAGTAGGTTATTGATCTAATAGAGTTTACCGGTTCTTTCGAAGAAGATTAATTTTAAGATTTAATATTAGATCCACACAGGCAGGTCATGTAGTGACAGTACACGGCTAGACTGAGTTGCACATAATTGCATGGAAATATTGGCAAGGGATTCCCCGAAGTCCTAGGTGTTTTTTATTCATTGTCATTTCGTTTATTATCATTCTTTGTTGTTCACTTGTTTATTTATTTGCACCACTCAGTCGACACCTCTTGGAGGGTTTATTTTCTAGATAATCGTGTGTCACATTGTTAATAGTACTTAGCAAAGATCTCTGTGAGACGACCTTGGTACTACAACACCCTGTATACTTGCAGGAGGCTATCAAGTTTTTGGCGCCGTTGTCGGGGATCGACGTTAATATTATTTGACTTTGTGAATTGTTTAATCTAGATCTTTCTTTTTCTTTTTCACCCGTTTTTGTTTAGTGTGTTTCTTTTTCAGAGCGCCTTGGTGCATGAATACTAGGAGCTCGGGAGTACCACCTGGAAAACTAGATCCCGAGATCGAAAGAAACTTCTGGGCCAAACTCCGTAGACTTCGGCTCGAGAAGGGATCAGAGGACGGCACCTCGACTGAAGGAGAGATGGCTGAACACGGACGCATCATTGATGAGGGAATCCCACATGGACCTCGGGGTAAACCGGTCCGGGACTTCTCCATTCCTGATGCAACCCTTGCACAGTCTAGTGTGGTTCGCCCAGCTGTGCAAGCTAATAACTTTGAGCTGAAGCCAGCTCTTATTAAGATGGTGCAACAAGACCCTTTTGGGGGCTCCTCCATCGAAGATCCAAATCAACATCTGCAAGATTTCCTGGAAATCTGTGACACGATCAAGGTGAATGGAGCTTCCAAGGATGCAATAAAGTTATGCCTTTTCCCTTTTTCACTCAAAGACAAGGCAAAGGCATGACTAACATCACAACCTCCTGGGACGTTTGACACATGGGCAACCCTATCCCAGGCTTTTATGAAAAATTCTTCCCGCCCAGCAAGGCCATGACACTGAGGAAAAGCATCATGGAATTCAAGCAAAAATCCAACGAATCTTTCTATGATGCGTGGGAAAGATTTAAGGATGCCCTCAGAAGATGCCCATAGCATGGTCTCCCAGATTGGATGATCGTGGAGAAATTCTATGCTGGCCTAAATGAGTCCCTCCGTGCACATCTTGATGCTTCAGCCGGAGGTGTCATTTTAGCCAAGGATGCTGAAGATGTGTATGACATGTTCGAACACATCGCCAATAACAAATTCGAATGGACTGCCGAGATATCCAGCGGTAAATCTGTCGGCATTCTTGAACTAGACGCAATCAACCTGTTGAATGCCAAAGTGGATGCCCTTATGAAAATGAATGGGAAGGGGCATTCCCACTCATGTGCCCGATGTGAAGGAAGTTACACAGGATACCATATTGAGGGAAGCTATGAGGAACCATGCCCAGAGCAAGTTAGCTACATCAACCAGAGAGTCCAAAGGGACCCTTACTCAAACACTTACAACCTAGGTTGGAGGGATCACCCGAACTTCTCTTGGAGACCTCAACAGTCCAACCAAAATCCAACAGCACGAGGTCCTCCTGGATTCCCTCCCAAATAACCTGCACAAGCATATCAACAGGCATATCAGCCGGCCCCTAAAGATGACTTGCAATCCTTACTCAAGTCATTTATGGAAGAGCAGCGTCAGGTTGTGAAACGGCTTTCTGACGAGATCAATAACCTCAAGAGCCAAATGGCACAAGCAGGCCCCAGCCAGGGTAATTCCGATAGACTACCGGGCAAACCAGAGGTCAACCCCAATGCTCAGTGCAACGCAATCACTCTTAGGAGCGGTACTCAGTATGATGGTCGACAACCACCTACAGCCCGGAAAGAAGAAGCAGCGCATGACCAGGCCGTGCAAGAAGACAAGCCTGCAGAGCATGAGCAGACTGTCTCCACCGACAAAGGGAAGTCAAGACAAAATGAAGTAAAGGCGTAAGTTTCGCCTATTCCTTTCCCTCAAAGGCTCAATCCACTGGTTCATGACAAGAAGTTCGGACATTTCTTGGACATAATGAAAAAGCTCTACATCAATATTCCATTCATCGAGGTTGTGTTCCAAATGCTTACATACGCAAAATTCTTAAAAGACATCTTGTCCAATAAGAATAAGTTGATTGACTATTGGACGGTGGCCTTGACGGGAGAATGTAGCGCTATCATCCAGAACAGGCTTCCAGATCCCGAAACATTCACAATCCCTTGTGACATAGGGCGGGTGCGCATCGAAACAGCACTCTGCGACCTTGGCGCAAGTGCTAGCATGATTCCTCTATCGATCAGCAAGCAACTCAATCTTGGGGATCTCAAACCTACCGCTATGTCCCTCCACCTGGCGGATAGGACTGTCAAATACCCAGTGGGAATTCTGGAGGACGTTCCTATTAAAATTGGGAACTTCTTCGTCCCGGTTGATTTTGTGGTTCTCGATATAGAAGTAGACAACCACGTGCCAATCATCCTCAGACGACTGTTTCTAGCAACTGCTGGAGCCTTCATTGACATCAAAGGCGGGAAGCTTTCGCTACAGGTCGGGTCTGAAAAGATATGCTTCGCTGTGGATGAAGTGATCCGAAAAAGCGTAGCAGACAACTCATGTTATCGCCTTGATATTGTTGATATAGCAGTTGAAGACGAGAATGCACAGACAGACTGTGCAGATCCTCTATTGGCATGCCTTGCCCATAGTAGGGGTATTCAGGATCCAGATCCTGAAATTGCAGAATGTGCACGCCAATTAGAGATTTTATCTCTGGAATCTGACAAAGAGAATAAGAAATTTGAAGAATTGAACATGATGCCAGAAGATTCAAGTGAAGAAGATGCTCCGAAGGTCAAGCTTAAGCCTCTACCTCCCAAACTTTGGTATGCATTCCTGGGACCAAATTCCATATTCCCAATAATCATAAGCGCGAGTTTGATGGAGGAAGAGGAGGGAAAGCTGTTGAAAGAACTTAAAGCACACCGTAGAGTAATCAGGTATTCTATTGATGACCTCACGGGGATAAGTCCCTCATTTTTCACTAATAGAATACTCTTGGAAGATGACTATAAACCAGTGATCGAGCGTCAGAGACGGTTAAACGAGAACATGAAAGAAGCTGTCAAAAAGGAGATTTTGAAGCTCCTCGATGCTGGGATAATCTACCCCATCTCAGACAGTGAATGGGTCTCTCATGTTCACGTCGTGCCCAAGAAAGGAGGAATGACTGTCGTCACCAATGAGAACAATGAGCTCATCCACACAAGGACAGTCACTGGGTGGCGCATGTGCATCGACTACAGAAAACTGAATAGCGTCACCCGGAAGGATCACTTCCCGCTCCCATTCATCGATCAGATGCTCGAGAGACTGGCAAAGCACTCTTATTTCTGTTACTTGGATGGATATTCTGGTTTCTTCCAGATTCCAATCCATCCAAGTGATCAAGAAAAGACGACATTCACATGCCCATATGGAACATTTGCCTACCGAAGGATGCCGTTTTGATTATGCAATGCTCCAGCAACATTCCAACGATGTATGATGGCAATATTTTCTGACATGATTGAGGAAATCGTGGAAGTCTTCATGGACAATTTCTCGGTCTACGGGAAGACCTTTGATGAATGTCTCGCCAATTTATCTCGAGTGCTGAAAAGATGTGAAGAGACCAACTTAGTTCTGAACTGGGAGAAGTGCCACTTCATGGTTCGAGAGGGGATAGTCTTGCTCCATACTATTTCCGAACGAGGAATAGAAGTTGACCGTACAAAGATCGAGGTGATTGAAAAGCTGCCTCCACCAACCAATGTTCGAGGAATCCGAAGCTTCCTTGGTCATGCTGGATTTTATCGAAGATTTATCAAAAATTTTTCGAAGGTTACTAAGCCTTTGACCAACTTGCTCAACAAAGACGTACCCTTCGAATTTGACCAAGCATGCCTGGAAGCCTTCGAGAATATCAAGAAGGCATTAATCTCCGTTCCAATCATGCAACCTCCCGATTGGAGCCTTCCTTTTGAGATTATGTGCAATGCTAGTGATCATGCGGTGGGAGCTATTTTAGGCCAAAGGAAAGATAATAAATTGCATGCAATTTATTATGCGAGCAAGACTCTCGATGATGCACAGGTGAACTATGCAACAACAGAGAAGGAGATGTTAGCAGTCGTGTTCGCAATCGAGAAATTTCGCTCATACCTTCTCGGTTCCAAAGTGATAATCCACACGGACCATTCTGCCCTCAAATACTTGATGCAGAAGAAAGATGCCAAACCACGACTAATCCGGTGGGTACTCCTGCTTCAAGAATTTGATCTCGAGATCCGAGACAAGAAGGGAACCGAGAACACTGTGGCGGATTATCTTTCAAGATTGGCTCAGGAACACATCTCCAATGAAGATGAGCTTCCAATTGACGATACTTTTCCGGAAGAACAATTGGCAACACTAATGGCAGTAACCAAAAGCAACCTCGCCACTCCTTGGTACGCCGACTTTGTGAATTTCCTTTCCAGCGGTATTTTGCCCCCGAATCTATCCTATCAACAGAAAAAGAAATTCCTCTCTGAAGTCCGACATTATTTTTGGGATGACCCATTTCTTTTCAAAAGATGTGGGGATGGACTGATCCGACGTTGCATACCGGAGGATGAGATTGACAATCTACTCCTCAACTGCCATGCTTCACTTTATGGTGGCCATATGAGCGCGTGGAAGACGGCAACGAGAGCCTTGCAAAGTGGATTTTTCTGGCCGAACATGTTCAAGGATGCCAAGAAATTCACACGGTCGTGTGATCCTTGCCAACGCACAGGCAATATCTCCTAACGCCATGAGATGCCACAACAAGGCATTCTGGAGGTCAAACCTTTCGATGTATGAGGGATAGACTTTATGGGACCATTCCCATCTTCCCGATCTAACTGCTACATCTTGGTAGCAGTGGATTATGTTACAAAATGGGTCGAGGCCATTGCATCACTCACCAACGATACCCGGGTCGTCGTCAAATTCCTTAGAAAAATATTTTCTCGATTCGGCACACCCAGGGCGTTGATAAGCGATGGCGGCACCCATTTTTGTAACAAACAGTTGGAGGATGTACTTCGCAAATATGGAGTCACCCACAAGATTGCTACTTCATACCATCCTCAGACGAGCGGGCAAGTGGAAGTCTCCAATAGGGCAATCAAGCAAATCTTGGAGAAGACCGTGAACTCTTCAAGGAAAGATTGGGCTATTAAGCTCGATGATACCTTATGGGCCTACCGGCCTGCTTATAAGACCCCTATCGGCACAACACCCTACCGGCTTGTGTACGGGAAGTCTTGCCACCTGCCATTCGAGCTCCAACACAACGCCTACTGGGCAATCAAAGTTTTGAACTTTGACCCCAAGGCAACCGGAAAACACCACCTGTTGCAGCTCAACGAGCTTGAAGAAATCCGTTTAGATGCCTACGAAAACGCCAATATTTACAAGGAAAGGACCAAACGGGGGCACGAAAAACAGATCATCAAAAGAAAATTCCGAGCTGGGGACAATGTTCTACTATTCAACCCCCGACTCAAGCTCTTCCCAGGGAAGCTTCGATCATGATGGTTGGGACCTTTTGAAGTTGTCAAAGTCCATCAGTCCAGAGCTGTTGTGATTTGGAACAAGGATGACGGCACATTCACCGTGAACGGTCAACGTCTGAAATTCTACCTCCCCAAAGAGCCAATCGGACAAGAGGTAGTGTTACCGTTCGCCGATGCACCCTCTGCATGAGAGGCATCGAGTCCAGCTACAAGACATTAAAGAAGCGCTTCGTGGGAGGCAACCCACGGATCTTTTTAAAGATCGGATAATAAAGAAGTTTGGGGGTGGCTCCCTTAAATCACCACAATAAAGAGACGACTCACAAATGAAGGGCAGCGGCATAAGGATGCAGCCATCGGAGGCAAATAAACCAGTATATTATATATTATATATTATATATGTATATATACTAGTTTATTTTTCAGGGCAAGCTAATGCTACAATCATGATACCAGATCGGTGGAGCATGCCAAAAGCACACAAAGAAAATTTATACACATGCAAAAAGCNCCTTGTACAAATGGGTCCTAACTTCTCTTGCTCTTCTTGTACTTCAACTCTTGATCATATCTTCTCTTGAATTCTTGATCACTTTGGTTGAGCACTTGTTTGCTTGATTTCTTTTTGCTTCAAGGTTGTCATCAATTGAGCCAAGGTTTGTCATTATCAAAACTCTGAAATGAAACAAGGAGGCATGAGTTCTAACAAAGCAAATCTTGGAGAAGACCGTGAACTCTTCAAGGAAAGATTGGGCTATTAAGCTCGATGATACCTTATGGGCCTACCGGACTGCTTATAAGACCCCTATCGGCACAACACCCTACCGGCTTGTGTACGGGAAGTCTTGCCACCTGCCATTCGAGCTCCAACACAAGGCCTACTGGGCAATCAAAGTTTTGAACTTTGACCCCAAGGCAACCGGAAAACACCACCTGTTGCAGCTCAACGAGCTTGAAGAAATCCGTTTAGATGCCTACGAAAACGCCAATATTTACAAGGAAAGGACCAAACGGGGGCACGAAAAACAGATCATCAAAAGAAAATTCCGAGCTGGGGACAATGTTCTACTATTCAACCCCCGACTCAAGCTCTTCCCAGGGAAGCTTCGATCACGATGGTTGGGACCTTTTGAAGTTGTCAAAGTCCATCAGTCCAGAGCTGTTGTGATTTGGAACAAGGACGACGGCACATTCACCGTGAACGGTCAACGTCTGAAATTCTACCTCCCTAAAGAGCCAATCGGACAAGAGGTAGTGTTACCGTTCGCCGATGCACCCTCTGCATGAGAGGCATCGAGTCCAGCTACAAGACATTAAAGAAGCGCTTTGTGGGAGGCAACCCACGGATCTTTTTAAAGATCGGATAATAAAGAAGTTTGGGGGTGGCTCCCTTAAATCACCACAATATAGAGACGACTCACAAATGAAGGGCAGCGGCATAAGGATGCAGCCATCGGAGGCAAATAAACCAGTATATTATATATTATATATTATATATGTATATATACTAGTTTATTTTTCAGGGCAAGCTAATGCTACAATCATGATACCAGATCGGTGGAGCATGCCAAAAGCACACAAAGAAAATTTATACACATGCAAAAAGCTCATTACTTTTTCATGTGTGTATTTTATTTCTTTAGCTTGTTGGAAGTCAATTTTCGCACAATTCCGTGGGGCATGGTTGAGTCACAAAAGTGGAAATAAAATTTAGCATATAAGGCACCACACTCCTTACCTTATGTTATTTTATTTCCACTCAAACACTTTTGCCCGAGCTGCCAACGGCACTATGGCATGAAGAGAAGACTAAGAAAATCAAAACAAAAAAAAAACAGAGAAGGGAGAGGTCATATACAAAGCAGATAATTCCTAAACTATCCGGTTAGTGATCCTTTCAAATTCCCTCTTCTATCCGGTTAACACTCACCAAACCTATCTCTATCCCTATCTTTTCTCTAACCCCCAGCTTTTAAAACTTTTTTTTTTGTATAAGCTAATCTTAATTAGCACCCTACTCAGATACCCATTAAAAACCTAACACACTTCGACGCCATCATGACCATCTCTTCTCTCTTCTCTTCATTCTTCTCACCCATGAGGACCAAGGAAGAAGCAGCCAACCGTGGCCGAGGCCTCGGCAACCCCCACCCATGGTCGTCTGCCTCTGTTGCCCCATCTCCACCACCGACAACCCGCCCAGCCGCCTGCTCCCACAAGTCCCGCCGGAGCCCCTCGCCTGCAGCCGCTTCCCATCGGCTCCCTTCTCCGTTGCCATCCAATCGGGCGAACTCACCTCGTGGCAGCGGCTTGCAACCGGCCCACCACTCCTCTTCTCGCCGGTCAGCCCCAACCGCCGCTGCATCCTCTTCCATCTCCACTGGAAGCCGCCATGAGGTCAGCTCTGTTAGTAATATGCCCAAAAGCCAATCATGGATGATTATTTGTAGTCGTGTATATGCATTAAGGTTATTCCAATAAGTATCGTTTATGAGATAAACGCTTGCACATACTTATAACCCTAGTATATATATATTTGATATGTATATTCTTAAATGTCCCTAGTCGGTTATTATTACGGATGGGTTGTAATAATAAGTTAAGACTAGCGTATGTTGAGAATTGCATATGTGATATGAATTCTACATACGGGTACAAGTTGGAGAACTTGT
>JAKUCV010006628.1:70227-88889 GCA_028386065.3 Turnera subulata | reverse complement strand
AAGGTCACGGTTCGTGTGGATACCGTAGAGGAGCAGGTCTTCTTCTTGCTCTAACTGATTCGTACCAGCCTTCGTTTTGGTCTAGATGATTCGTTCCAGCAGTTGGGTGAAAGACCTCAACCGAACAAGGTACGAAATTTTGTTATGCGGTTTATATGCTTCACATGTGGTTCTTGGTTTAGTTTCCTAGCTTCCGCTGTATGTCTAGCTCATTATGAATGTCGTAATAGCTTCTAGGAAACTTACACATTCTTCTTTGTCATTGTCTCTCTTTTTAAACTCAATAAGCAATCCTACTTCACCAAATCTTTCCTACACTATATTGGAATTGTTTCCACTGGTGGAGATTGAGAAATCCTTCAATGTGGTCTTGAGATACGGTGCAAAGATAAGTTCAGGTGGAAACTTGACGACCAATTCCTTCAACCCGGTACCAGACACCATAGTCAATTTTTTTTCCAGTCTTTTAACTAGTCAGAGCAAACTCAGTCAAATTTGGCACAAACTTGCTAATTTAAGTTTGACGTATGATAACATATGGTACTTTTACCATATAAAACGAATAAGGATTTTGTCCCTTGGTCCAAGGACCTGGAGAAATCAAGTCATTCAGCTAAGGACCTAGGGGAGGTAGTCCATTCAACTAAGGACCTGGAGGAGGAGGATTATTCAGTTAAGTGGCATAAGAAACACGTGAAACATGCTCAATTAAATAACAAAGCGTTAGAATTTTCTAACGCTTATGTCTTAATGTTGGCAGGAGCTGAGCCTCCCCCTACTTTTTCCTATAAATAGGAAGCTTGGGTAAGCTTTTCAAGACACAAGAGAGTAACCAGAGGAAACTCACTCTCAACCTTTCTCCCCGCAAACTTCTCTCTAAATTCCCCTTTGTCTTACTTAGGCATCGGAGGGTCCTTGAGGTCACTACCCAGAGCCTCTCTAAGCCCTTTTTTTCTCTCTTTCTTCTTGTAGATCAAACCTCAAGGGCCTGATTAAAACAAAAAGGACTTGGCAGATTTAGAAGCACACAACCAAGGCTGAAGACCCGTGGAACATGAACCTCGGAGGGCCCATATTTTAACAACGTATTTTCGATTTGGTAAATGAGTCAATACGAAATACCAGCCTAGCTAGTATCGTAAAAATACACGATTTTGTGAGTAAAATCAAGTTTCTAACAACCACGCACTGGTAGTTGTGTATTTGTGCCCCCTCGTGTTTTTCACTTTTCCCATAAAATTCTATTTTCCAATACTTACCAAATCAATTTTCATTTAACAAAATGCATAAGGAAAAAATTTGAAAAAACTACGAGCCTTCGACTTTGCCCATTTTTTCTCCTTGTCTTTCCTCCTCCTATGTGGACTTTGATGCATTGGTGCCTCAAGCTCTCTGCATCCGCGACGGTGGAAAGATAAGGTGGCAACTTTCTCCCAACAATGGCGGGGCGGGGCTTGCGATGAGATTAAGTGGCTTGACTTCCAGTCTCGGCGTCGTCCTGTGGTGTCTTTTGATATTACGGCGTCTACCTCACTCTAGTTGTCGAATTCGGATCTTTTAAGCTGTTTCTCAGAAACCATTTCGGGTGACGTGCTTGACTTTGATTTGTATTTTACTTTTTAATTCTCTCATCCACCTGCAATTGTGGATTCATATTTTGTTATGTCTAAATTTTTCTTTGGGATGTGTTGATTGGGATGAGTGAATTGGCTTCTTAGAGATTTTGGAATTGACTATTGGGAATTTTAGATTTCTTTGTAATCATGGGTGAGATACTACTAACTCTCTGCTGTTGAGTTTTTTTTTTTCAATTTTTTTTTGTTTTATGAATTTGCTAAACTAGAAAAACGAATTAGGAAAACAAGGAAAATCGATTCCTATAAAAAAGGAAAAGTAGGCCAAGATACACAGCTGGCAGGGTGCGTAACATGTTCTTCATCCACTGCCACATATCAACATCATAGAACATGTTCCGCCTGAACAATTCATGTCAGCTAACTCAGACCCATAAAAGTGGGACTAACTCTTTTTTTTTTTTTACCAAAAACGGATTGGGCTCCTCTCCAATTGGAGGATAACAGGGGAGATCCTGTTACTCCAATCTCAACCGTTAAGTTAAATCTAATAGTTGGTAATTACTTTATATTAAAAAGATAACTTTTCAATCCAAAATCTAGGAATCTAACCCAATTATCTTTTTAGTGTAAAGTAATTACCAACCATTAGATTTAATTTAACGGTTGAGATTGGAGTAACAAGATCTCTCCTGTTATCCCCCAACTGAAGAAGAGCCTAATCCACCAAGAACACATAAACTTTCATTAATTCAACATAAACTCGGGTAAATTACATTTTTGGTACTTGTACTTAGCCTTTATTTTGATTTTTGTACCTCTATTCGGATTTGGTGGATTTTGATACCTGTACTCTTTAAAATCAATAGATTTTGGTATTGAGCTTCAGGTGAGTCCTAAATTTTACACATGTTGGCATATCATTGGGCCACGTCATCGTGTGGGTCCAAGCTAAAACCGGATGACCAATGAGACCCATAATATCCATATTCGCCTGAAAGCTTGACCCATTCTCAATTGGAATGGGTTTTTCTAAATACAGCCAAACACCCCTAAAGCCAAACACTCCCCTCCCTATTATATCAAATTAATATCGATTAATTTGGTAAAAAAAATACTGTTATAAAAGGGTGAATGTCAGTGTTAATCAACAACCCTTTACCTGTCTTTTTCTCTTTTCCGTGGCTTTATAAGGCCATCACATATGTATTTCCCAGATGAGAAAAACACGAATGAAAACCAGCTCAGTTTCATGCTCCTCTTCTCATTCTTCTTTTTCATTGATTTTGATGTGTCAGTTTCTATTATTTATAACACGTTATCAGCACGATAACGTCTCTACCCGAGCAAGAAAAAAAAAACCGGGAGCATTGTTCAATGAAGAAAAGCAGAAAAGAAGAAAAACAGAAACCAAAAACCAAACCGTCACCTTCTGTTACTATTCACGAGGATGTGTTCCGGGTCGTTGCCCGTCTCACCGCCGGCACCAGGCCCTTCGCCGCGCCGTCGCGACCACGACGGTGTCTTCCCTTTCCGCCGCCGCTGCCGGACGTGCCAACAGGAAGAGGAAACCTGACTTGGAACCCAATGACCCGACAAGACCTGTCGGGTCTGCTCTTCCTCCTCACGCCACTAGCAGCAGCCAGCTGCCACCGTTTCTACCTCTACTGCCACTGTTGCTGCCGGCAGACACTGACGCTGCCACCTTCGTCCCGTGCCACCACCGTCGCCGCCCCGTGGAAGCAAGAAGTAAGCCGCCCGACGAACCACCCTACCCATCTCCTCGATGCCGCCGCACCAGCAGCCACACCGGCTTCCTCGTCCCGCACTGGCTTACTCGTCCCGCCGTGCCGCCTCCCGTCCTCGCGCCGCAGCCTGCAACTTGCCAAGGCGAGCGACCCGCGAGGTGAAGAACAAGACCCAGATGGGTCGCGGGTCGGGTGGAGGGCCTTGTACTGTTCTTGGGCTTGGGTTTGGACCTGGGTGTGTTTGGACCGGGCTTCACTATTCAATTGGGCTTGGGTTGCACTATTCAAGGGCCTGGGCTGACACTGTTCACGGCCCAATTTACTATTCACGACCCAATTTTACTGTTCACGGCCCAATTTTTATTGTTCACAGCTCATTAAAAAAAAAGGAGAAGAAAAAGAAGAAAAAAAGGGAAAGGAAAAGAAAGGAAAAGAGAGAGAAAAGAAAAAAAAAGAATTTATATTGCCGAAATTTCGCATCTCGGGATTTTCCTAGCAAGCCCAGAAGTGTTTGGCAGGAATCCGATACCCTGGGTTTTTTCCGGCAAGCCCGGAAGTGTTTGGCCGAAATTCAGTGTCTCGGGATTTTCCTGGCAAGCCCGGAAGGCTATTGTATTTATTTTATTGTTTTTCATTTATATTAAGCTTGGGCTCATATTAGGCCCATTACATTTTAATATTCTGTTCTTTACATTTCAATTGGGCTCATATAAGGCCCATTGTATTTAATTTCTCGTTTTAATTTCTTTACGATTTTATTGGGCTAGTATAAGGCCCATCGCATTTACTTTGTGATAATTTAATTTTTAATTGGGCTAATTTATGTTAGGCCCATTGCTTTTAATTTTTCGGTTATTTAATTCTTCATTGGGTTAATTAACGAAAGGCCCATGTTTATTTCTTTCATTTAAGTTTTTAATTTTATTTAAATTATGTTATTCGAGACCCTTATAATTTCCAGAAGAAATTTATTATGGGTATTAAATGCGGACAGGAATTTACATATTGTCTGGAAGACTAAATATAAGAGTCCAGCAGACTCAAATAAAAAAATACAACGAAGACTGGAAGTCTTACCGTTCAAAAGATCCTGAAGATCCTTCAAAAGAAAATCGAAAATAAAAACTATTACCACCAAAAGAAGGAAATTATATGACCACCAGAAGGTGGATATTATACTTGCTTAACAATTCATTTTATATTCATTTATTTTATGTTCAGTTTAAATTATTACGCATTGCATTTTATTTTATTTACTTTTCAGTACTTTATAATTGTTTCTAGAATAATGCCTCAAGCATTAGTCTCGAAGAAAATGCAAAATTGGCATCCACAGGGGGAGAATTATATGTGTGGATGTCAATATAACATATTATGATATCTCGAAATGAGAAAAAGATTAACACGCTCCAGAAGAGCATAAATTCGAATATGTTCCTGAAGAACGCATGTTTTAAATATGTTCTAGAAGATCGTATATTTACGCTCTGGAAGAGCATATTGTTAGAACTCATGGTTCATTGCAGGTTTTGATAATTGACAAACCAATTCCAGATCATGACAAAGATGAAGCAAAAAGAAATGAAGTCAAACCAATCCTCAAGCACAAGATACCATTCAAGAACAAAGGATCAAAATGAATGAGCACAAGATTGAAGAGTCAAGAAAGAAGAATTAGATCCATAAATTGTACAAGGTATAACACTCAACTCTTCTAGGACATTGGCTCAAAATAAGATGAATTTTGCTCATGCATAACATAACATATTTCCAAGCATAAAAAGGTTTTTCGAGCCATGAACATCGATATTGCTTGTTTAAACATCGATGTTGTGGATTTAAACATCGATGTTGGAATCCCAAACATCGATGTTCTAGTGACCGTTGTTTTTAAAATTAGGCATAACATCGATGTTCTAAAAGATAACATCGATGTTTCTTTCCAGTCACTTTAAAAGGATTTTTGCCGAGCCAAAATAACATCGATGTTATGTTATAAACATCGATGTTCTTGATTCCAAGCATTTTTACAAAAATTGGCAGAAGCGGAAAAACATCGATGTTGGATTATAAAACATCGATGTTCTTGTGACCGTTGGTCAAAACATCGATGTTTACAATCCAACATCGATGTTCATGAAAACTGTCTTTGAAACATAATTTTGCCGAAGCCAAAAAACATCGATGTTGGCCAATTAAACATCGATGTTTCACAAAACATCGATGTTTCATTTTCCAACATCGATGTTCTGGCATAGACCCTTTTTCATCATATTTTTGCGAAGCCAAAAAACATCGATGTTGAATTGAAGAACATCGATGTTGAGTATGGAAACATCGATGTTCTAAAATGCAACATCGATGTTCTACTAGCCGTTGGAACAATTATTTAAAAATGTTGGCTAAAACATCGATGTTTAGATGCAAAACATCGATGTTCTGCCGTTGTAGCAGACAACTTTTCAGCACCCACTATGTTTTGTTTAAGGCTGTTTTTGGGTGGATTTCAAACGACTCTATAACTTTTCAAAGCTATAAATTGAGCATTTTTAGCTGTGTTTCAGAACTAATCAACTCTCTACATTCATGCTATTCATTCATACATACATTACAAATCCTAATTGAGCCAATATCCTTTGAGGATTGAGAGTTGCCTTTTAGAGCTTCATTTGTACACTCATACCTGCTCTTTGAGAGAGTCTTTTGTTCTGAGTGATTGTGTATTCATACACCTTAAGGGAGGTTAGTTCCCTTGTTTAGATTCACAAGAAGAGGGTATATCTTCTTGTGTGAGAAGTCTTAAGGTGTGGTATCCTTAAGCAAGTCTAGGATTCTTGAGATTAGAATTCCTAGGAAAGTCTTGAAGTGAGGTATCTTCAAGCAAGAGAGCTGAAGTTCATGTGACTTGAACTTTCAGGGTTTAGGATTCTTGTGACTAGAATTCCTAGGTTGTAACGGTTTGTTAAGCACCCGTAAGCTTAACGTAGATAGTGAAATCTTCAAGTGAGACTTGAAGGGCTGGATTAGCCACACTAGTAGAGTGTGTGTGAACCAGGATAAATTGCTTGTCCTTCATTCCTTCAATTCCGCATTTAATTCCTGCTTATTTCGGTTTTATTCGATTATCGCTATTCACCCCCCCTCTAGCGAAGGGCTATTGTTCTAACACATATACTCTTGAAGAGTACAGACACCCCTAGGAATAAAATGAATTATTATGGATCCCGATGAATTGTCTTAGATATATTCCCTGAAGCGAATAAGACAGTATAATTATTTGTGCCTGTGGGCGTAAATGAGATAATAAATTGAAAAGGCTCAAAGCAAACATGCATATTATTATTGCATAAATGGATCCATAACTGGAGAACATTCAAAGAAGAATGGTTCTCATACATATGTTTAAACAGTAATCTATCTGTTAGGTTCAACGTTAACCCTGAAACTCTGAGCCTCACCATTAATATTGACCCTAACACTGCCGTTCCAGGAGAACCACATACCACCCATGTTGTTTTCTCCAGGTATCTCAAACCGATTCGTTGGAGGAAAACGAAGTGGAATCACACCATGATTCTCTGCTGCTTGCCACAAAGTCTCAGTAATCAGTACCATGTTAGGCTTGTACTGATTCTTCAGATCCCTTAAGGTACGCACAAAGTCTTGAGACCTTCTTGCTACACCCCTCGCACAAAGTCTTGAGACCTTCTTGCTACACCCCTGCAATTCCACAGTAAAAGTCGTACCTTAGGCCATGTAGGTGGTAACCCAGTCACCCTTGGGATGCTCCGAGCCATCATGGAAACCTGATAGTAACTGCTTTGATTTAAAATTTGACATGAAGGCTCTAGTTGAAATTCCTGCAGTCTATTAGATATTAAAAACATAATAGAGTTAGCCGAGCCATAAAAGGAAGCCCTTAGATTGCTTTGGTCCTCTAGGAAGAATGTTTCTTCCATAGGAGTTACAAAGAACCTAGATGAATATAGTTCATCGACAAACACTAAACGAGGAATTCTCGCCAGATCATTCGGTAATTCCTCTTGTTGCTCATTCACCATGCTATAAGCTAACCTATTTCTTCTTCCTAGAGAGGCACCCTCAACAAAGAAAACAGTAGCTGGGGAAGGCATTTTTCTTGTCTTGTTGATTTTTCTGAGTTTTTTGCATCTTCCTGTCTCAACCGCCTCCCCTTCTTATAGTCTGAGATTAGACAACTAGGTGTCAGTTTTTTCAAATGTGGACCCTTTTTCTGTCTCCGAAAAGATCCAGAAGAATTTTTGGTAATTAAAACTTTACATTATTTGTCAGCAAACTCCAAAGCTTTTCTATCTTCGAGGTTTTGCTTTTGGAAAAGTTTGCCACTACTTTAATTATTGTCCAATAATTCTAATTTTTTTCGACATGAGTGGCAGAAATAAGCCTAAAATTGGCACATATATAGCTAGCCTGAAGCTAGCAGTTGTGTAACGCCCCGGATTTTATAATTTGATTTACGGAATTTCCGGAATTTTTATTTCAATGTTACCCTCGATGGATTTCGGAATTTCTGGTTATGGAAAATAATTACTTTTCTTTGAAAATGTCAATTTCCAGTTGGGTTTCCTCAGGCTTCGAGTTTCGTTGATATCGGAACGTGTTTCGGGGTGAAACACGGGTCTTGTTGAGTCTTCGATCGAAACTACGTCGTTTTGGGGATTTTGGAAAAAAAAAAAGTCAGCTAAGGCGGGTTGACCGCGCCAAACCAACGACGCGTCGTCGGCTGGCGGGTCAAGCCCGAACCCAGCCTGCCTTCTCCTCCTTTTTCTTTCTTTCTTTTCCCCTTCTCCTTCTTTCTTTTCTTTCTGCCCATTGCTCCCCCACCCAGCCGTCGCCGCCTCAACAGCATTGTCCCCCACTCTCCAACCTCAATCATGAAGCCAACGGTATGATCCCCACCACCTCATCCTTGTTCCTTTCCGAGTTCTTCTTCTTCCTCTTAATCTCTTTTCGATTTCGTACCGAACCACCTCCCCTGCCTCTTCCTCTCGCCGACACCCACACCATCTCGTCCCCTCTCCTTCCTCATACAAAGACCATCGCCGTCACCTCTCCATTTCCACTTTCCTTTGAGCCACCGCCGTCGCAGGTCGAACGGCGAGGATCCGAGGTCGACCTGACCTGTGACCGAACCAAGAGGACCCAAGAGCGAGTACGGGTGTACGCCGCCATCGCCATCCGCGACCGAGATGAGGAGGCCTGTGCGAGGTGCAGCCGCCACCGCGCCGTCGTCGTACTGGTAAGTCTCGCCGTCCATTTTCCCTCCTTCCTCCACTCATCTCTCTAGGTTGGTAGCGATTTATTGATGGATATGTGTGCGTTGATGGTGGCCGGAAATTGTTGGGTGGTGGGCTCGGTAAATGCGTGGAGGGGGAATTGTTGTGGTCGGATTTTTGACACGGGATGACGATGGGTTTGGAGGCGGTATGTTGCTGAGGGTTCTGATTCCTTTTGGTGGCAGGGTGGCGTTCAATTCCGGCAGGAGGCTACGGGTTGAGTTCTGTGCAATACTTTCTCTCCCGGTAAGAATCCGGCACCTTAGTCTTTTTGTTAGTTTGACGTTTTTGGGCAGTTGTTGTTGAATTGGTTGTTCTTGGGTCCTGGCAGAGTTGTTGTTTTGTTTCTGGCAGTCCGGTGAAATTCCGGCGAGGTGACCGGATTCCGGCGAGCGCGTACTGTTCCGGCGAGGGCTCGGGAATTTTCCGGCGAAGGCTCGGGTTCTGACCAGCGGACTATATTTCTCGTTTTACGAGTGTTAGACGGTAATTACCCATGTTTTGCCTCAGTTATGCCATGTACTTAAATTCCGGAATTTATTTGTTGAAATACATTTATATTTATATATTTAGTGAATTACGGTTTACCGAGAGCGGAGAGTTAGAGTGTGTGGCTGGGAGAACCTACCGACACGAATAGAATTTAGGCCGATTAACCTTGGGCTCGGGATGGCTTTAGGACGGTTTTAGGAAAAACCGAGCCCAGGCCCAATAATCTCAATTTGAAGCTTAGAATGTTTAAATGGGCTTAAAGTTATGGACTTAGGACCTAATCACAAATAATTAAATTCACGGACATTAAGAACGGGCTCGAAGCCTAATTTCATAATCTGTAAATATGGACTTAAGAATATGGACCTCGGCCCGGAATTCATGATTAAGGTTTACTGGGCCTTAGGCCCGAGAATTGTTTATGGATTTAGACCGATGAACCTTAAATCCCTAATAGTTGGAGTTATGGAATAGAAAATAACCTTTTGGGCTTAGACCCGGAAATCTTATAATCGGATAGTTAAGGTCGGGAGTTACTCGATTGGAGCATATCTTTAGCATACATGCACGTTTTCACTTCTAAAATTGGTTTAGTGATTATATTATATACCGGTATTCAGGCACGGGAGATACCTCGGAAGCCGTAGACTCAGATCAGGGAGAAGTCATAATCTGCATTTTGAGGTGACATTACAAGTCTTTTTATATATGTTTTGTGAATGCATGTTGGTGTGGTTTGTTTGTTTACTTGCCTTGTTTGCTACATGCGATGATTGGAATTGTATACCTTACTGTTCTCACATGCCTAATTTCTATATGAAAAACTGTTAGAAAAACCTGCTTTGGTGACAGTGTGCGGTTATGGGCCACAGGCCGGATGAAACAGGGACACATACAATTCACATATCCCTGAAAGACATAATGTATCTCAACGGAAATGTAAAAATGTAACTAAGAATAAAATACTAAATTCTACTGTGTATCGGTTGGTAGCGCCGAGGGAGGGTTGGGTACCCTCGGGTCACTTTATGCTGTTTAGCATGGTATCCCAGGGGATGTAGGTGCACCCCTGGAAGACTTGCACCGGTTAGGTGTGTCTGAGTGCACCCTCAGGTAGCTAGCGGCCACTCGAGATTTTTCAGTGGTTTTTGGCCTCAGAATCTACCCCTTCTGAGGTTTGACATTTGGGTTTCACACCCTGATCTGATCAGATGCGCTACCGAGACTTGACTCACAGTAGAGGGCCCATAATGATAATAATAATAATTATAACAATTAAAATATCGCATTAAGAACAATAATACAATAAGATGTTTATGTGTTGGTGTGTGATTCTTGATTTGCTTGTATGTTGTACTTGTGCTCGTGAGCTTCTCACCCTACGAGCATGACTTCACTTTCATGTATACTTAGACTTTTAATGTTCACTGAGTAGGCGACTCACATAATCGCCACCTGCTGTCTCACTTATACTATCAACTTGGAGTTCAGACGCAGACACTTCAGCAGGTAGTTGTGCATCATCTCTTGGTTGGATCCATAGGGCCATATGCATGTTATTTTCTACTTTGATTTTTATTTATTACTTTCATCTCCCGCTGCATGAGAAATAATTCGAGATGTCATAAATGTTTTACCTCTATATCGGCGGTTTGCCGGAGTTTAATTTTATGATATTATTTCGGCGTGATGCTGTGGTGGCTTACGACTCTACAAGCCGGTTGATCTCATTTATTTTTATGACGTCTCATTGTTAATAAATTTTTATGGAAAATGTTTGTATGCTGAGGCATCGGTATTCGTACCCCGGGTTTCAAGAGTATTTTGGTAACTCTTTTTCTTTTAAATATTTTATTTTATTAAATTGGGGTACGGGCCTCCACAGTTGGTAGCGGAGCGGGCTTCAGATCCTTGGCTTTTAAAAAAAAGTGACTTTAAATTACAAGTGATTTTGGTGTTAAATCCGGTTTCCTATTTTGAGACTTAAAAGTGTTTTGACTTGTTTGCATTCATATAGGCATCATTATGGATCCACCGCAAGACCGGCACAATGCTGATGGGCAGGATGAACTCCCTAGCCATGTTTCCGACTCTGTGTCAGTAATGCAAGTCCCTGATGGTCAGGGAAATGTTGGAGCAGCAGGAGCACAGAATGCAGTGCCATTAGTACCTCCTGGAATAGATGCGGCGATGCAACAACAGTTCCAGGCTTTCCTGCAGTGGCAACAGTTCCAACAGTTCCATCAGCAACAGCAGGGTGCCCCAACCGTTCCGGTCGCACCTGTTGTAGCACCTGTGGTTGGCGGTATGGAGAGTGGTTATAAGCACATGGATAAGACAGCAGTTGAGATGTTCTCAGGAGAGAGAATCACAGCAAGGGTGGCCGATGATTGGTTCCGCCAGGTGGAGAATGTTTTGGAGAAATTCACGTATACACCAGAGCACTGGGCTCGATTTGCGGCACACAAGTTCACGGGTGTTGAGCTGGTGGCAGGGACTCGTTGCAAACCTACCTAGACCAGTGGTGATGCCATGGGCAGACTTCAAGGACAAATTCTACAAGGAGTTCCTTACCGTTGGATTCTTGGAGGACCAGAAAAAGCAGTTTCTAGAGGTGAAACAGGGACCCGATGAGTCAGTTTCTGCATTCAGGATCCGATTCAGTATTCTTCTCTCCTACGCTAAGGAGTTTGTACCCGATGAGGTGACACAATGTAGACGGTTCGTAGACGCTCTGCGCCGCGAGTTGGCGATAGTAGTGGCTGGTGGAAGACACCGGACTTGGGAGGCAGTTTATGAGGCTGCTTTCGATGCTGAGAGGATTCAGTTGATTGGGCAGGAGACCCGGCCAGCCGAGCGGGAGAGACAGTCAACAATGTCAGGACAAAAGAAGCAACATTTTGGTTCAGGTGATGCAAGTTACATGAGTCGACAGGGTCCTTCCTACCAAGGTACGAGGAAATTCCGAGGACCGAATTATCAAGGTGGACCTAGCAAATCTTCTGGAGGAAGGTCTTATCAGTCTGGATCTCAGAGGCGGGGCCTTTGGACTGGACCTCCTAGTATATGTTGGTATTGCGGGAAACAGGGACACCACAGGTCAGAGTGTTACACGAGGATTCGCGATAGTGGAGGTAGTGGGTCCCAGTACACCGTACAGAACTCCATGGCTAATGGCACGGTCCCTTCTGGTCCGAACAAGAGTGGTGGACACCAGGGAGGCAGTCGAGAGAGTGTTGGAGCCCCGAGCCGCGGAGGTGCTACTCGATCTGTGGCGACTCCTAGGGTGTACTCTATCACTCGGGAGGAAGCTACCGACGCCCCAAAAGAATGAGATGTCTTGAGCGTTATTATGTAAAATTTCGAGGATGAATTATAATAAGAATGGAAGTTGTCAATGTTTGTTTCAAGGAGCATTCATATAAGTGGAATTGATGCCATAAATAAATGAAAATACAAATATTATTAATATTGCAAATACTGATATTACAAAGGGGAAAATATTACAACGATCTTGATATTTTATTAAAATAGAAAATACATTTAACGGTTCGGAACGACGTTGACACGGAAGCTGTTTGGATCGCTGTTGATGTTGACCGTGACTCTGTCGCTCCAAGAGAACCACATGCCGCCTCTGTCGCGCTGGCCAAGAATCTCGAACCGGTTTGCTGCAGGGAACCGGAGTGGGATCAGACCATGATCGTCCCGTGGCTGCCACTGTGTCTCCGTCAGAAGAACCATATTCGGTTTGTACTGGTTCTTCAAGTCCCTCAGCATACGTGGGAACTCTTGAGCGCGCCTTGCAACTCCTCTGCAGTTCCACACCAGCAGCCGTGCCTTTGGCCAAGTTGGAGGTAAGCGCGTCATGCTGGGCATGCTCTGGGCCGTCATCGAGAGCTGGTAGTAGGCACCTTGCTCCACAGTTTGGCAAGTGGACTCCAGGTTGAACTCCTGAAGCCTGTCGGAGATGAAGAACATCACAGAGTTTGCCGATCCATAGTAGGATGTCCTCAGAGTGTTGCGATCCTCCAGGAAGAACACCTCTTCCATTGGAGTGACAAAGAACCGCAATGAGTAGAGCTCGTCGACGAAGACCAGTCGGGGCATCCTGCCGAGCTCGTTCGGTAGTTCTTCAGCACGTTCGTTGACCATGCTGTAGGCCAGTCGGTTTCTTCTGCCTAGGTTGGCACCTTCGACGAAGAAGACAGAGGATGGAGCAGGCATTGTGTTTTGGTCGTGTGGGTATTTCGTTTTCTTGAGTTTTGAGGTTTCTTTGTCTGGGCGTGTGGTTGCCTTAAAAAGCTCTTGATGACTTACTCCTCACCCTACCGTCTTTTATAACCTTAGGAGGAGCGTGTTAATTGCTTTCGAATTTCAAGTTTTGCTTTGAAATTTTACCGTTGCCTCATTTATTGCTTCGACACGCTATGTGTTTGTTTTCGGGCAACAAATGCCAGAGTTTGTCAGTCCTTTTCTACCTTACAATTTTCAATTTCCTGGGCTACTTCATTTTAGTCTCCTTAAGACTTGTTCCTACATCCTTTGTCACATGCACTCGTGACCGTTGTGGCTAGACCGTGGGGACCACACCTCGAGTAGAGTGCGTGTGTGACAAGCTTACAGCTGTTCGGACAGCGTGGAGAGATACGAGACTTGACCGACACTTTTGGCTCAAGCGGACTTTAGGGACAAGTGGGTAACGTTTCTTTCGAGGAAACAAGATGTTCCCGTGATCATCGCCTTGCGAGTTAACGGACGTCTTTTCCACGAGGGAAACCAACGTCATCGTTAGCTGTGTGCGTTACGTTTCTCGGGATCGAGGATGTTTACGATCGATCTAGAGCCCCGAGCACGGAAATGTGTTTTGTTTTAACTTCTCAATGTTTTGATGTTACTACCCGAGTGCTGTTTCGTTTATAATTCCTAATGTCTGATTTCATATCTTTATTGCTGGTTTTTAATCGGCTTAACACGAGATTTCGTAATAGAAGAGTTTTGATTTAAGAAGAAAGCTTATTTTATTGATTTCATAACATCTTACAACAAGGGAGAAGCACTCTACGGAGTTACATGATTTTTCAGATCCTTTACAAGTTCTTGAATGTTCGCGATCTGAGAAGAGAGTCCCATACAGGCCAGTTCAATCTGCATCACCGCTGAGCTGACCCTCTGCAGTGAAGTGTCCAGCTGCTTCATTGTCTGTTGTGGAGTGTTGCTTTCAACTTTTGCCTTGCCCTTCTTATCCTCAGTTTTCTTGTTGACACGCTTCTTTTGTCGTCTTGGGGGAACCACCATATGCTCCTTCAGGCCGATGATGTTGGTTTTGAACCGCTTCTTAGGAGGTTCTTCATCGGAGCTTGTCGGGAAAGCCCTACCACTGATGTAACTGTTATCCTCTGAGTCAGAGGTAGTACAGGATCTTAGTGGTGAGTCCATAGTTGTGTGTGAGTTCTCAATTATTAGGTTCGGTTTATATAAGCGGAGGAAACATCACTTAAGGGTATAAGCGATATCTCGCGTTGAGTTCGGACACCTGGTGGAGAATACCAGAAACTTATCGCGGTAGGACCTACAGTCTTGATGATTGAATTTCGGGGACGAAATTTCCTTAAGTGGGGAAGAACTGTAACACCCCGGATTTTATAATTTGATTTACGGAATTTCTAGAATTTTTATTCCAATGTTACCCTCGATGGATTTCGGAGTTTCTGGTTATGGAAAATAATTACTTTGCTTTGAAAATGTCAATTTCCAGTTGGGTTTCATCAGGCTTCGGGTTTCGTTGATATCGAAACATGTTTCGGGGTGAAACACGGGTCTTGTTGAGTCTTCGATCGAAACTACGTCGTTTTGGGGCTTTTGGAAAAAAAAATAAATAAAAAAGTCAGTTAAGGCGGGTTGACCGCGCCAAGCCAACGACGCGTCGTCGGCTGGCGGGTCAAGCCCTAACCCAGCCTGCCTTCTCCTCCTTTTTCTTTCTTTCTTTTCCCCTTCTCCTTCTTTCTTTTCTTTCTGCCCGTTGCTCCCCCACCCAGCCGTCGCCGCCTCAACGGCATTGTCCCCCACTCTCCAACCTCAATCATGAAGCCAACGGCATGATCCCCACCACCTCATCCTTGTTCCTTTCCGAGTTCTTCTTCTTCCTCTTAATCTCTTTTCGATTTCGTACCGAACCACCTCCCCTGCCTCTTCCTCTCGCCGACTCCCACACCATCTCGTCCCCTCTCCTTCCTCACACAAAGACCGTCGCCGCCACCTCTCCATTTCCTCTTTCCTTTGAGCCACCGTCGTCGCAGGTCGAACGGCGAGGATCCGAGGTCGACCTGACCTGTGACCGAATCAAGAGGACCCGAGAGCGAGTACGGGTGTACGCCGCCATCGCCGTCCGCGACCGAGACGGGGAGGCCTGTGCGAGGTGCAGCCGCCACCGCGCCGTCGTCGTACTGGTAAGTCTCGCTGTCCATTTGCCCTCCTTCCTCCACTCGTCTCTCTAGGTTGGTAGCGATTCATTGATGGATATGTGTGCGTTGATGGTGGCCGGAAATTGTTGGGTGGTGGGCTCGGTAAATGCGTGGAGGGGGAATTGTTGAGGTCGGATTTTTGACGTGGGATGACGATGGGTTTGGAGGCGGTATGTTGCTGAGGGTTCTAATTCCTTTTGGTGGCAGGGTGGCGTTCAATTCCGGCAGGGGGCTACGGGTCGAGTTCTGTGCAATACTTTCTCTCCCGCTAAGAATCCGGCACCTTAGTCCTTTTGTTAGTTTGACTTTTATGGGCTGTTGTTGTTGAATTGGTTGTTCTTGGGTCCTGGCAGAGTTGTTGTTTTGTTTCTGGCAGTCCGGTGAAATTCCGGCGAGGTGACCGGAATCCGGCGAGCGCGTACTGTTCTGGCGAGGGCTCGGGATTTTTCCGGCGAAGGCTCGGGTTCTGACCAGCGGACTATATTTCTCGTTTTACGAGTGTTAGACGGTAATTACCCATGTTTTGCCTCGGTTATGCCATGTACTTAAATTCTGGAATTTATTTGTCGAAATACATTTATATTTATATATTTAGTGAATTGCGGTTTACCGAGAGCGGAGAGTTAGAGTGTGTGGCCGGGAGAACTTACCGACACGAATAGAATTTAGGCCGATTAACCTTGGGCTCGGGATGGCTTTAGCACGGTTTTAGGAAAAACCGAGCCCAGGCCCAATAATCTCAATTTGAAGCTTAGAATGTTTAAATGGGCTTAAAGTTATGGACTTAGGACCTAATCACAAATAATTAAATTCACGGACATTAAGAACGGGCTCGAAGCCCAATTTCATAATCTGTAAATATGGACTTAAGAATATGGACCTCGGCCCGAAATTCATGATTAAGGTTTAGTGGGCCTTAGGCCCGAGAATTGTTTATGGATTTAGACCGATGGACCTTAAATCCCTAATCGTTGGAGTTATGGAATAGAAAATAACCTTTTGGGCTTAGACCCGGAAATCTTATAATTGGATAGTTAAGGTCGGGAGTTACTCGATTGGAGCATATCTTTAGCATACATGCACGTTTTCACTTCTAAAATTGGTTTAGTGATTATATTATATACCGGTATTCAGGCACGGGAGATACCTCGGAAGCCGTAGACTCAAATCGGGGAGAAGTCATAATCTACATTTTGAGGTGACATTACAAGTCTTTTTATATATGTTTTGTGAATGCATGTTGGTGTGGTTTGTTTGTTTACTTGCCTTGTTTGCTACATGCGATGATTGGAATTGTATACCTGACTGTTCTCACATGCCTAATTTCTATATGAAAAACTGTTATGAAAAACTGCTTTGGTGATAGTGTGCGGTTATGGGCCGCAGGCCGGATGAAACAGGGACACATACAATTCACACATCCCTGAAAGACATAATGTATCTCAACGGAAATGTAAAAACGTAACTAAGAATAAAATACTAAATTCTACTGTGTATCGGTTGGTAGCCCCGAGGGAGGGTTGGGTACCCTCGGGTCACTTTATGCTGTTTAGCATGGTATCCCAGGGGATGTAGGTGCACCCCTGGAAGACTTGCACCGGTTAGGTGTGTCTGAGTGCACCCTCAGGTAGGTAGCGGCCACTCGAGATTTTTCAGTGGTTTTTGGCCTCAGAATCTACCCCTTCTGAGGTTTGACATTTGGGTTTCACACCCTGATCTGATCAGATGCGCTACCGAGACTTGACTCACAGTAGAGGGCCCATAATGATAATAATAATAATTATAACAATTAAAATATCGCATTAAGAACAATAATACAATAAGATGTTTATGTGTTGGTGTGTGATTCTGATTTGCTTGTATCGACATGAACACGAGCACTCGAAGAGTGGGATGCTCGTACTGAAGTGAAAGTACATATGAATCTGAAAATTACAAGTGACTCATCCGCTGAGTGTATTAGCGGTGGCAACAAAAAGTCTGAAATCAATCGCACGACAGAGTCTTATACTATCGACTCGGAGTTCAGACGCAGACACTTCAGCAGGTAGTTGTGCATCATCTCTTGGTTGGATGCATAGGGCCATATGCATGTTATTTTCTACTTTGATTTTTATTTATTACTTTCATCTCCCGCTGCATGAGAAATAATTCGAGATGTCATAAATGTTTTACCTCTATATCGGCGGTTTGCCAGAGTTTAATTTTGTGATATTATTTCGGCGTGATGCCGTGGTGGCTTACGACTTGACAAGCTGGTTGATCTCATTTATTTTTATGACGTCTAGTTGTTAATAAATTTTTATGGAAAATGTTTGTATGCTGAGGCATCGGTATTCGTACCCCGGGTTTCAAGAGTATTTTGGTAACTCTTTTTCTTTTAAATATTTTATTTTATTAAATTGGGGTACGGGCCTCCACAAGTTGTGAAACACCCGTGTCCCAATTTAACAATAAAATACTCATACACAAGGAAATTACCAAAATACCCTTGAAACCCGGGACACGAAAACCAATATCAATAATATCCAAGATTCTCAATAAAAATGAGATGTCATAAGGTACAAAGCAATCCGGCTTAACAAGCCACAAATCAAACCCGGCATCCTGCCGATACTTCATCAACAATAAATCCCGGCAACCCGCCGATAATGTAATCCAAAATCAATAGACATCTCAATAAAAACCAATGCAGCGGAAGAAACAAAACGGAGTAAAAATAAGAGAAACAAATCAACATGCATGCCGACTCTATGGATCCAACCGGGAGATCAAGCACAGCTACCTGCTGAGATAACCACGTCCGTACTCTGGAAGGATGGAAAGTGACTGCACGCTATCTAAAGTCTGAAAAACAACGTTGGCAATTATGTGAGTCGCCTACTCAGTGAGCAATATATATCTAATTATGAAGGTGTGCAGATCAAGTCCGAAAGGAAAGAAGAGCAACAGACTAGCATGCAAACATACAACAATCAGTACTAACATGCCAACACAATCAAGCATACAGTTTATTATTCTCCATCTGTTGTGTGTTAAGTTTTCTTATTATGATTTATTATTCAGGGC
>JAKUCV010006628.1:0-67321 GCA_028386065.3 Turnera subulata | reverse complement strand
ACCAACGGTAATGTCTCATCCCAAGAACCACTAAAATTGAGCACACAGGCTCTAAGCATATCCTCCAGCGTCTGTATGGTCCTCTCTGACTGCCCATCGGTCTGCGGATGGAATGCAGTACTGAAATTCAGCTTAGTACCCAAAGCTGTCTGCAAACTCTTCCAGAAGTGGGAAGTAAACCTCGGATCCCTGTCCGACACAATGGATAATGGAACTCCATGTAGACGGACAATACCCGAAACATATAACCTCGTCAGCTTATCCATTGTATCCGTCTACTGAATCGGTAGGAAATGAGCTGACTTGGTCAACCTGTCAACAATGACCCAGATGGCATCATGTCGACCCCGGGTCCTCGGTAACCCGATAACAAAGTCCAGAGTGATATGCTCCCACTTCCACTGCGGAATAGTCAAAGATCTCATCTTGCCGGCAGGAGCCTGATGCTCGGCTTTCACCTGCTGACAAGTCATACAACGAGCTACAAACTCCGTAACATCCTTCTTCATCCCGGGCCACCAATAATGACTCTTCAAGTTCTGGTACATTTTGGTGCTACCCGGATGCATAGCATACGGCGCATTATGCGCTTCATCCATAATCCATCTCCTCAAGTCATCAACATCCGGAACACACAACCGATCACCGGTCATCAGAGCACCATCCTCTCGGACATAGAAACTAGAACTCTCTCCACCGAGAGCCTTATCCCTCAACTCTGCTAAATGAGGATCACCATACTGCAACTCCATGATCTTATCCCGCAAAGTCGTCCGGATGCTCAAACTGGCTAACAACGCCCTAGTAACATCCACCTCTAATTGTGCATCCAACGACCTCAACTCCACCAAGGAAGGCAAAGCATAAGAAACAGAGTCCTCATCTGCAGTAACCACTCTCTTCCGGCTCAATGCATCTGCAACAACATTGGCCTTGCCCGGATGGTACTCAATAGTACAATCATAATCCTTCAGAAGCTCAATCCAGCGTCTCTGCCTCATATTAAGCTCCCTTTGGGTCATGATGTACTTCAAACTCTTGTGATCCGTGAAAATCCGACACTTCTCACCGTACAGATGGTGTCTCCAAATCTTCAAGGCAAAGATCACAGCAGCTAACTCCAGATCATGGGTCGGATAGTTCTTCTCATGAGTTCTCAACTGCCTGGAGGCATAAGCAATCACCCGACCCTCCTGCATCAATACACATCCCAAGCCCAGACCAGAAGCATCACTGAACACCGTGTACTCCACTCCGGGTCTCGGAACAGTCAAAACCGGTGCAGAAGTCAACCGACTCTTCAACTCCTCAAAACTCTTCTGACAACTGTCATCCCAAACAAAAGCACAGTCTTTCCTCAACAGCTTAGTCATGGGACCTGCTATTAAGGAAAAACCCTCAATGAACCTCCGGTAGTAACCAACAAGTCCAAGAAAACTCCGTATCTCAGATACATTCTTTGGTGGCTCCCAATCCATGACTGCCTTAATCTTGGCTGGATCCACCTTAATGCCTTCACCAGACACAATATGTCCAAGAAACGCAACCTCATCCAACCAAAACTCACACTTGCTGAGCTTGGCATAGAGTTGTTCTTCTCTCAACCTCTGCAAAACCTGCCTCAAGTGATCCTCATGTTCGGCCTTACTACTCGAGTAGACCAAGATATCATCAATGAACACTACCACAAACCGGTCCAGAAATTCATGGAAGACCTGCTGCATCATACACATGAACACTGCCGGTGCATTAGTCAGTCCAAATGGAACAACCACAAATTCATAATGACCATACCGGGTGCGGAAAGCAGTCTTCGGTATGTCTTGCTCTGCAATCCGAACCTGATGGTAACCAGATCGCAAGTCAATCTTCGAGAACACCGATGCACCCTGCAACTGATCGAACAAATCATCAATCCTAGGCAAAGGATACTTGTTCTTCACAGTCACCTTGTTCAACTGCCTATAATCCACACACATCCGCATACTGCCATCCTTCTTTTTCACAAATAAGACCGGGGCACCCCAAGGTGAGATGCTCGGTCTAATAAAACCCTTATCTAACAACTCCTCCAGTTGCTTCTTCAACTCCTGAAGTTCTGCCGGAGCCATTTTGTAGGGCGGTATAGAAATAGGTGCAACTTCCGGTACCAAGTCAACTGTATACTCCACCTCCCGCTCCGGAGGCAAACCAGGTAAATCATCAGGAAAAACATCGGGAAACTCCCGCACAATAGGAATATCCTCCACATCAGGTACTGGTACCGAAGAATCGACCACATGAGCAAGAAAGGCATCACAACCCTCTCGGATCATCCTGAAAGCCTGGATGGCCGAGATACAACACGCCGATAAAACTCTACGTTCTCCAACAAACACCAATCTACGCCCCAACAAAGAAGATAAGGACACTTCCCTGGCCCGACAATCAACTACTGCTTGATGTCTGGACAACCAGTCCATGCCTAAGATAACATCAAACTCTCCCAAATCCATGACAGCAAGATCAGAAGGAAAACCCTCACTATCATACTCTATCGACACATTTTTACAAACTCTATCCACAACTACCATATCTCCAGTGGGTAAACGGACTCTTAGGGGTCTACTAAGATTATCATCTTCTATATTATGAGTAGTCATGTATGCACGTGATACAAAAGAATGTGTAAAACCAGGATCAATTAAAGCATGTGCAAACTGACCAAAAACCATAAAAATACCTGCTATAACATCTGGAGCATCAGCAGCCTCCTCCCGGGTGATGGCATAAACCCTAGGAGCTGCAGCAGACTGAGTCACACCTCTGCGGTTCGGAGCTCCAGAGCCTCCACGTCCTCGACCCTGTTGTCCGCCACCCCAGTTCGGACCAGAAGAAACAGCACCGCTAGCCACGGAACTCTGTATTGTATACTGAGAACCATTGCCACCATTATCCCTCATCCACTTGTAGTAAGTAGACTTCTGGTGTCCCGGCGTATTGCAATACCAGCATGTACCCGAGAACCGTGCCGAGGAACCCCGTCCCCGAGAACAAGACTGATAGGACCGTCCACCTGAGGATCTGCCCGGTCCACCCTGAAAACTCTGCCCTCGGAACTTCTTCGAACCCTGATAAGAAGAACTCTGTCCAACCGAATAATCAGCACCTCCGGCATCAGAATACTGTCTCTTCTGTCCCGAAGCAGATGACTGCTTCCTCTGCTCGGCTGCCCGAGCCTCTTTCCCGAGCAACTGAACTCTCTCAGCATCAAAAGCAGCGGCACAAACTTCCTCCCAAGTCTTGTGCCCTCCACCAGCCACAGCCATCGCTATCTCAGTACGTAAGCCGTTAACAAACCGCCTACACTTGGTCAACTCATCGGCACAAACTCCCTAGCATAAGAGAGAAGGATGCTATATCGGATCCTGAAAGCTGATACAGTCTCATCCAGTCCCTGCTTCACCTCAAGAAACTACTTCTTCTGCTCTTCCAGAAAACCAACAGTAAGAAACTCCTTGTAGAATCTCTCCTTGAAATCCTCCCAAGGCATCTCCACAGGCTTCAGTAGATTGGCCACAAGATCCTGCCACCATGACAATGCATACCCTGTGAACTTATGTGCAGCTAATCTAGCCCTCTGCTCAGGTGCACAGGTGAACTTCTTCAGAACATTCTCCACCTGGCGAAACCAATCATCAAACTCCTTGACTTTGCCCCCTTCACCTGTGAATTCCTTCACAGCAGACTTATCCATATGTTTGTATCCACTCTCCATACCACCTGCTGCAGCAGGAGCTACTGGCTGGGCACCCTGCTGCTGCTGCTGAAACTGCTGGAACTGCTGCCACTGCAGAAAAGCCTGATACTGCTGGAATGCTGGGTTCACAACTGGTGGTACAGCATTCTGTCCTCCACCACCTGCAGCATTATTCTCTGCTGCATTATTGTTCCCCTGACTAATGGGAACCTGCATCACCGACACATTGTCAGAGACATGAGTAGCAACGTCATCCTCAGCATTGTGCTGTCCCTCGTGATCCATATCGGCCTATATGAATGCAAATGAGTCAAAACACTTTTTAAGTCATAAATCCGGAAACAGGCTTAAACACAGAAAACACTTTGAAAACAAAGTTCAAGACACTTTTTTAAAAACCAAGGATCTGAAGCCTGCTCCGCTACCAAGCTGAAACACCCGTGTCCCAATTTAACAATAAAATACTCATACACAAGGAAATTACCAAAATACCCTTGAAACCCGGGACACGAAAACCAATATCAACAATATCCAAGATTCTCAATAAAAACGAGATGTCATAAGGTACAAAGCAATCCGGCTTAACAAGCCACAAATCAAACCCGGCATCCTGCTGATACATCATCAACAATAAATCCCGGCAACCCGCCGATAATGTAATCCAAAATCAATAGACATCTCAATAAAAACCAATGCAGCGGAAGAACACAAAACGGAGTAAAAATAAGAGAAACAAATCAACATGCATGCCGACTCTATGGATCCAATCGGGAGATCAAGCACAGCTACTTGCTGAGATAACCACGTCCGTACTCTGGAAGGATGGAAAGTGACTGCACGCTATCTAAAGTCTGAAAAACAACGTTGGCGATTATGTGAGTCGCCTACTCAGTGAGCAATATATATCTAATTATGAAGGTGTGCAGATCAAGTCCGAAAGGAAAGAAGAGCAATAGACTAGCATGCAAACATACAACAATCAGTACTAACATGCCAACACAATCAAGCATACAGTTTATTATTCTCCATCTGTTGTGTGTTAAGTTTTCTTATTATGATTTATTATTCAGGGCCCCTACTGTGCGCGTCGAGCTCGGTCCCGTCTCATGAGACAACCAGGCATAAGCCCAAATATAAACAGGCACGAAGCCCAACATAACCATAGAGAGAGAGAGAGAGACAGAGAGAAAGAGGGAGGTAGAAAGGGGGAGGTAGAAGGAGGGAGGTAGAAACCAGTCATCACAGACCCATATGCAAATCCGCATAACACTTGCTAATCCGCAAGCAAACCCGAGGGGTATCACTTCCCGCTCGAAACAACCGGTCATCAGCACACAGTAGCCTAACTTCTACTGTACATTATTCTTATTCACAAATTATGAGTTTATGTGTGCCATAAGTTGTGATCTAACAGGGTAGTGTGATAAAAACATCTCAATCAGATAACCGGGTCTCCGACCCACAACACATCACACAAAGCACCCAAAATCACATCACAAGTTATAAACCATAACAATCCGAATATCCAGCTCTTAAGCAAAACAGTACACTTAGGCACACAATACGGATTACAGCATGTTAGCAAACAAGCATGCAACTCAAATAAACCATTCCAACGAGCTCATGCATACAAACATAAAAAGACATATAAAGTCACCTCAACGACGATTGTCCTGTGGAGCTTTTCCCAAATCCGATCCTCCAGCTCCCGAGGTATTACCCGTGCCTGATTACCGGCACACACAACAAATCACAAACATAAACAATAAAGACGTGCATGCATGTAACTATTATGCTCCACTGAGTTAAAACCCGTCCCTAGTTAGCCAATTAAGTAATTCCCGGGTCTAAACCCGACTCAATGTTCTCTCACCAAAACTCCAAGTATCGGGACCTAAGGTTCACCGGCTTACGCCCAACTAAGTCCAATAAGTAAATCCCGAGTCTATGGCCCACTCATTATGTCGTTTATGAATTCCCGGCCTAAAATCCAATCTAAGCCCAAATTCGATTTCCGGGCCTAAAGCCCACTTCCTTAAGTCCTTATTTAATTAATTATAGGTTTGGGCTTAAAGCCCGTTACTTAAGTCCAAGGTCAACTCGATGTCCAAAGATTCCCGGCCTAAGGTTCTACCCGTGTCGGTAATTACCGGCCTCATACCACTCACCCTCTCGGTTTCCACTAAACTCAATTTAGGTACATAACCCAATTCCGAATATTGTACATGCCATGAATGAATACAAATTACACATTAAAGTATACCGTCAAGTGCCGGAAATAACACCCGAGTCTTCGTCGGAAAAATTCCCGAGCCTTCGCCGGATTCCGGTGAACTCGCCGGAAATCACCCAAAAACCACCAAATCGACCCCAGCAAATCTGCCAACACACATCAACCATCCGTTCAGCAATCAAGCAACACAAATCTAGACAAAAGAAGCAAGAGGAGTCGCATCCTTACCCCGGAAACTACTGCCAGAACCGAATCAACCCCTCTGCCAGCAGAACACACCCACGCACCCGAGTACACACACCCGTCCACGACAACCGCCGACAACAATAACACACACAACACAATCCACGCGCACGAAGACCACCAACAATCCGCCACCAATCCAACCTGAGACAACACAACACCCACACACATCAATTCCCATCGAACCGTCCAAACACACACGTACAAAATCCCGCCGGCACCAACCCCGAACAGTAGCACAGCAACAACAACACAACCCCCACAAGACCACACAGACCCGCCACCACAACGACGGTTCACCCGCCGTCACCGGCAACACAAAAACCCCAAATCAGCAACCAAACTCCCAAAGAAAACAAAAGGCATAAGGAGAGAAAAGGAAAGGAATCGGTGGCTTACCAACAGCAACCGTTCCAAGGCCGAGGCCCCGTTGCACGAGCAGCCCTGGGTTCTCCGCCACAACCGACGCCTAGAACCTGCTCTCACTCACGACGCAGCGGCGGCGGCAAGGGGATGAAGATGGTGCGGTCGCGCGTGTTTGTGGTGAGGAGAAAACGGAAGAGAGAAGAGGACGGGAGAGGAAGCTGAGGGAAAGAGAAGGAGGAAGCACGAGGGAAGAAGGAAGGGAGAGAGAGAGAAGAAGAGGAAGAAGAAAGAGAGAGAGGAAGAAGGAGAAGGGTAGGGGGTGCGGCGCCGGGTTGGAGAAGAAGAGAAATAAGAGGAAAAGAAAAGAAGAAGAAAAGAATAAAGAAAAGAAGGAAGGGAGTGGCCTGCTAGGGTTGGCCGCCCTAGTGGACGACCCGTCGTCCGCTAGGCGCGGTCAACCCCCCCTGGTCAACGCGCTTTCATTTTTTTTTTTCTTCAAAACGACGTAGTTTCAATGAAACTACCTCAAAGCTTAATTCTCAACCCCGATCTCGAATCCGTTTTCAACGGGACCCGAACCATGAATAATACCAATTTGAAATTGACATTCCCAAGGCAAAATAATTTATTTCCTCGACTAAAACTCGAAAATACCCCAAGGGTAAAATTGGAATAAAATTTCGAAAATTCCGAAAAATCAAATTTTGAAAATTCGGGGCGTTACAAGTTGAGTAGTTGAAACTTAACATATCCAGCCAGAAGCTGAAATGCTCTAGCCTGAAGCTAGCAATTTTAAGTGTTTAAATACATAAGTTTATACAGCCTGAAGCTGAGACCAACTAGAAGTTGGCTGATAGATATATAATTTATAGCTAGTATGCACCAGCCAGAAGCTGGTAAATAATTTTTCTACGTTATCCAGCCTGAAGCTGGCATATAAATAGCTGCCTGAAGCTAGCACCAACTTGAAGTTGGTATATGGACTTATTGTTTGGCATGACCGATTGGGTCATCCCGAATCAATAATGATGCTCGAAATTTATTGGATCATTCATTGAAAAACCAGAAGTTTTATAATCAATGAATTTCCATGTGTTTGTTTGCTGCGAAATTAATTGTACGGCCTTCCTAAGATGAGATTGGCCTGGAATCACCAGCTTTGGAAATAATTCAGGGACATGTACGCGGACTAATAACTCCGCCGTGTTGACCATCTAGGTAATTTTTACGATGCATCGACTAGATGGTCTATTGTGTGACGCAAGTTGGCATTGTGCGCAATTATTTTAATGATTAAGCCACTTGCGGGTACATATCCCAACTAATGTTATTAGACTATATGTATAGATAATGCTGGTATATTTCTTCAATGGATAATGTATATCACTGGAAATAAACCCAAACAGATATGGGGAAACATTTACAATTGATTGCAGGACCGTTGATGAAATATAACTATTTCAGAAAACGATATTTTACACGCAGCAGCACTTGTGTGCTTCAAGCCAACAAGTTATCATAAGGTCTCCCCATTTAATTGTTATTGGTTACAAAATATCTCCCATATTCGGACCATTGGTTATACAGTATATAATGCTCCACCACAGCATAGTAAAATTGGTCCTTAAAGAAGGTTGGGAATAGATGTTGGGTATAAAAATCTCCATCAATTACAAAGTAATTGAAACCATTGATTAATGACTGGAGATTTGTTTATTGTTAATTTGGTGAAAGAGTTTACCCAACATCAGGGGGAGAAAATAAGCAGCTGGATCAAAATATTAATGAAATACATTATCAATATATAGTTGTTGATCCTCGAACAAAATAGAGTGAACCTGAAGTTCAAAAGATGATTCATTTGCAAAATTTGATAAGTCAATTGCCAGACATATTTATTTGAAAAGTGTGACCATACCATCTTCGAATTCTCCTGGTCGAAATAATGTTCCTGGAGAACAATTAAAATATGCAAATGAATCCAAAGTACGCCAGAAGCGTAGAATATGCTCGGTTTCAAAGAAAAATTCTCGATAGAGAAAAAGGAGCAAAGAAATAAAGATGGCTCCAGTAAGAAAATAAGACCTCCAGTAGAGGTTCAAATTAAAAGTCCTCAAGAAGAGGTTTTCTGACACAATTGATAAAGTTCCAGAAGTAACTCAGGTACCTGAAATAAATGAGTATGATGAGATCTCAATTATAGTGTCAGGAATATGATGGAACCGACGTGAAATAACCGTCGACGGAATATTTGTTTTATAGCGCTAAATATTATGAAATAAAATGAGGATCATGAACCTACTAATGAAAGTAGGCGTTGTATGATTGGCCAAAATAAAGAGATATAGTTAAAGGCTGTGTTTGACTCGCTTGTGAAGCGAGAAAATTTTCGGACCGGTAGTCCGTACACCAGATGGTGTAAAATTAATCGGTCGAAAATGGGTACTTGTGCGGAAAAGATATATAAAGCACGGTTTGTAGCACAAGGTTTACCCTAACGACCTGGTATTAATTGTGAGGAGATATACTCCCCTGTGGTGGATGCGATTATTTTGATAAGTCTGGCACTACATGAAAAGAATTAGACATGCATCTAATGAATGTTGTTACAGCCTATTACTATGGATCCATAAGTCGTGAAATGTACATGAAGATCCCTGAAGGATCCAAGCTGCCTGAAGCAACTAATTCCCGGGAAATTACAAAAAAAAATGGAACTGAGTTTAAATCATTTTGAGTATGGATAAATTTATGTTGATATCTATATGTTTTGTGATTGGAACTCCTGAAGAAGCTTCCAAATACCGTGCTATTAGACTAATCCTGGAGTACCATGTCTAAATGCTATTTATATTGCTTGTAACATAAAGCCTGAAGCTCTTGACTTAGGCCTATTGGCATGATATGAATTTACTCTTTTCTTCGGGGAATGACAAATATGTAATCCTGTAAACCCGAAAGAGAGTAAAGTTGATTTTTGCAGATGTAGATCCCTTATTTAGTAAACACAAAGCACAAACGGACATCAACTACAACTTTACACATGATATTGCGATATCATCGGGACTACAAAAGCGAGATGGCAAGATAGACGCTCCAACGACAAAATCATGAAGATAATGCTGTCAACTCTGTCCAATTGAAATAATGATGTACCAAAAGTGATCAGACAAAATACACGTCATCAGAAGCTGACAAGGACGATTGGTATGCAACGATATCAAGGAATCAATAGAGGCCAAAATGAGGGGGAGTATCGAGCAATCAATGGAGGCCAAAATGAGGGGGAGTAGAATACGCACTGCACTCTTTTTTCCTTCACCAAGTTTTTATCCCACTGGGTTTTTCTTGGTAAGGTTTTTAATGAGGCAGTTCTCCCTAAGCGTATTCTACCCAATACACAATGACATTCAAGGGGGAATGTTATAAAAGGGTGAATGTCAGTGTTAATCAACAACCCTTTACCTGTTTTTTTCTCTTTTTCGTGGCTTTATAAGGCCATCACTTATGTATTTCCCAGATGAGAAAAATACGAATGAAAACCAACTCAGTTTCATGCTCCTCTTCTCATTTTTCTTTTTCATTGATTTTGATGTGTCAGTTTCTATTATTTATAACAAATACTGTATTCTCCAGATTACCCGAAATTACAGGCTATTATATATATATGTTTTCAATAAATGTAAATATCACCCCAATTAATTTATTTCTATATATAAATTATTTCTTTCTTTGAAAATCATATAAATTATTTTTACAAGTGCAAAAGGGCAAAATAACAATTACTTTACTATCCGACAAAAACAAATACGTTACTAGAGTTTGAGTCTTCACATAAAAATTAAAATTGTAGCTTCTTTGTTTGTTCCAATTAAAACAAATAAAACAATAGAGCAAAAAAGACATAAAATGAAACAAAAAGACCACGGCAATTCCTTCTCAAAGACCACCAAGCAACAACCCCAATCCAACCCCATCATCACCATCCCCTCCCTCTCCCTCTTCCCTCTCTCCCTCCCTTAATCTTTCCTCTTCTGTTGTTCTCCAAACCCTCCTCGTTGATGGGCTTCGGTTGATTTTGGGTTGTAGCAGGATATATTGGGTAAAGACGGTGTTGTACCGCATGCCGGAGACGCTGCCGGGGAAGGTGCTGAAGCAGATGAAGGCGTCTGAGAAGGTGATCGGTTTGGCGCCGCCACTCGCAGCAACTCGCTCCTGCCGTTGCACCAGAGGCAGAACCTCGACGAGAGGATAGAGTCGACCACGCCGCCGCCGCGAGGGTCGTGCCCCTCTTTTTCATTTTTCCCCTGTTCGGTACCCCTCTTCTTTGTTGTTATGTGTTGGATTAATCGAGCTTTGCTGGGTTGAACTTACCCATTTGAAATCATTATTTTTATGTGATGATGACTGATTTGTGGCTAATGATGGCGGGTTTGGTGGTAACTTTTCTTTGTGGGTATGAGTCTCCTCTGAGTGTGCGGGTACAGGTTGGTGTTGGATGGTTCTTGGCTATTTGCAGATGATTAGCGAGCAATTGAGATCGGAGTTGATTTGGTGTTGGATTGATAAAAGAAGCATGAATTTTGTTATAAAAACATGTAAATTATGGATATCACTGTGTAACTATTCTACCTAACAAATCCCTGTATATATACATATCATTATTGAATGAAAATTTCGGGACGAGCTGTGAACTGAGCTCAGTCTCTTCCTCCCATTTTCTCTCCTTCTTCATCTTCCTTCTTCATTAATTTCTTCTCCATTTAACCATTAATTTACAACAAATTTGTTTTTTTTTTCTTATTTCGAACAACTGTTATTCTATTTCGTGTGTTATAAAAGGAGAGTGGGTGTGGATTTTGGTGTTTGGATTCGAGAATAACCCGTTCCCGCTAGGAATGGTAAAAAATCCCACAATCCGGGTCTGGTGGGTACAACCGGGCCTGGATGGGCCCACATGAAGACATCAACGAATCATTCATTGACATCTGGGACTAGTGGGTCTGGGTACCAAAATTTCTTGATTTAACAAGGTACAGTGACCAAAATCCAGGGAAAGCGACTACAGATATCAAATTTTTATTAAGCGGTTGGTACAAAGACCAAAAATGTCATTTACCCTACAAACTCATTACACAAACAAAAATGACACAATATAAAAAAAAAAAGGAAAACAACAACATATAACATAAACTAAAAGTCTAACGAACCTAGGGCGATAACATTCTTTTAAAGAACAATCTGCAAGAAATTAGTAGATAAGAGTGTGGGTCATTATCAAAAAAAAAGAAGATAGCTCTCTTTGCCAAGAAGGGTCCTTTTAATGACATGATGCACCATCTAAACAACTCTCGAACTGAAAGTTTGCTCCCATAGGCCGAACCCAACAGCACTTTTGAATCAACGCTAATGGCCCTTACAGAGAGAGTCCACCAACAGAAGACATAAACAACGGGTTGAAAGAAACCCGAAAGCTTCTATCCGCGTACTAAATCTTCACCATAATGCTTCGGTCGCCTTCCACTCGATGTAAATCGTTGACGCAAGAGATGCTTGAACGTGAACCCCGCGTCCATGACTTGCATACCGAATTAGCTTTGTCTATGGGAAGAACAAAATAATCTCACAAAAGAGCTAAATTCATTCCCATCTAAGAGTACTAGATCAACACAAATACTGTGGACATAAGCTAAAGATGTGGGGGGTTCTCAGACAATTTAAAAGAATATGGACATATGAAAGGGCAAAAATTAATAGGACAATTAAACTAGTACGGGCCCGCGATCGTCATTTATCCAACTAAAATTGAAGCAAATACGTTAGTAGAGTTGGACCAATAAGAATGAAAAACGAAAAAAAATACCCGAGTACAAGGAATTTGAGGCAAGGGAAAGGAATTGAAGCTGAGGTGAGTTGTAGAAGCCAACACAGATCCCACACACCGCCCTCTCACATGAGAAACTGACGCATTCCTCCATACGCCAAACTCCATTCCATCATGTGCTCGCCACATGCACACACACGTCTCTTCTTTTTTCTTGAATTCTCATAACTATCCCTCAAAATTATCCCTTCTATTTAACTAAATTTTGGGTTATACTTTATATTAAAAAAGAAAACATAAAACAGTATGGATTTTTATGGATTTTAAATTCCTTGCAATAAATTTAATGACTGTGAAATTGTGTTAGGTAATATATACATAAATAATATTATACCTGATAAGAAATTCCTTCCAACAGAAAAATAAAATATATATTTATAATTTTTTAAAAACAAGAAAGAGAAATTTTGATTATTGGCAAGCTATTAGAAAATGTTCTACTAGGTATAACTTGCTACGAGAAGAAGAGGAGATTGGGGGGAGGATTTTGCGAGTACTACAACTTAGGTGACGATCAATTTCCACTTTGAATGGTTAGAATCCGTAGGTATCTTTTGCGGAGCGGGTTTGTAAGTGTTGGAAAATAGTGAGTCCACCCATAAGGGGTGTTCATTTAAGCCCAACTAGGCCCAACTAATACATTATATAAGCCACCACAAGGGGAGACTGATGTACTGAGTATTATTTTACACATGTGTTGTGTACATACACAGATAACCTGCATACTGCATTCTAGGGTTTAGACCTTGGAAACTAGAAGGCCGATCCGACACACTATGACGGTCTCTACCGACCAGTAATCCAAGCCGTGGTTCCCGATCCTGACAACGCTTCCGCTTCCGCTTCACTCTTACAGATAAGTACTCTTATCTATGTTATGTATATGTACATTGAAATCCTTCATTGGTAGCGGAGCCTTAGGCTTGTTTTCTGGTTGATTTTATTGATTTTGTGTAGATCTAAAATCATGGTCTAAAGGATTAGGTATTCGTTATTTATCGGAATTGATTTGTTCAATTCAATCCATCAATCGTTTCTATAATTGATTATTAATCATTTTGATATGTTCAATCGATTATTACATGATTGTGTTTCCAACGTAATATATATGTGCACATATATTTCTTGATGGATTGGTTTTGTTTCGATTAATATGAGTATGATTGTTAATCGACAAAAAAAAATAATAATAACTGTGTGATTGTATTATTGGTGAGTACTGGATCCGAGTTTGTTTCTTGTTGGAAAACATGAAAAGGAACCCGATACTCAACGCGCTACACACGGCGGCGGATAGGACACTGGCTGCTGCCCATGGTGGCAAATCGGGAGGCGCAGACTGGGCATGGATGCACACCTCGCTGCAGGCCACATATGGTGGCTGTCCGACGGTGGCGCGACGCATTGCTTGAGTTGCAGATGGCGGCTCACGGAGGCCTTGGCAAATCGACAGACGGGTCGTCATGCGCATCTCCTCCGTGGCGACAGTCGAGAAGCTCGAGGAGCGAGGCAGGGAGGGAGCACTGGCGGCATTCCTTGTCGTCGTCTTGCTCAGGTGCTCGCGCGTCCTCGTTCTCCGGCGACTGGTTGTGGCTGGCGCGGGCGGCGAGGCTTTGACGAACGCGATCTGTTCGCGTCTCCGGTGGTGGTGACCACCACCGTGGTGTTGTTCAGTGTCGCGGCCTCGTCGTCATGCTGCTCCGCCTTGTTACATGTTCTGTCCGGCGCGTTCGGCCATTGCACTCAGCGATTGGTTCATTTGCTCCTGTGGGAGCTTTGTTCTTCACGCCGGCGGCTGGTCACTGTGGGGGAGAAAGAGTGTAACAACCCAGGTAAAATTCGTATTTTTACCGGGACTGTAAAATGCTTTGTACAGTAATTTACCATATAAAAATAATCTTTGGTAATTATTTCAGGGTAAATCGGGCTTCGAATTCTAAAACCTAGCTCTGTCCCACGCTCGGAATTTTTCTCCGGATTTTACAGACCAAAGTTGGAATTTTTCGGGTCCAGGAATCTCGAGAAAAGTCAGGTTTATCATCGAGATAACGGACCAGAAATAAAGTCAAGGGGGTATTATAGTTATTTTCTGATCCGGACGGGACACGACTGCATGATTGAATTATGCAGCCGCCTCCTCCTGTGTGCACGTGAAAATCTGCTCCCTCCTGTGATACCTGTAACTCTGCATGTTTTACTCCCATCATTTTCTTCTGCCTGCAAACCACAACCACCACCATCTCTTCCCTGCAAAAACTTGAAACCCAGTACTTCTCCTGCAACTCACCTGAAACCAGAAAAAAAAAAAGAAAGAAAAGAAAAAAAAAAGATAAAACAAACAACCCGAGCCACCCACCACACGCGTCTGCCGCCACCTAGGACCACCGGCCACCTCCACCACCATCACCTCCTCCCCTCCTCTCTCCTGCTCCACCGTCGAGCCGCCACCAGCCATCACAGGACTTCGCTCGTCGCTGCAAACCACCAGCACCGCTGTCGCCTTCCTTCCGTGCGCGACGACCGACGAGCAGAGCCGCCCAGATCCACCATCTCCTCCCTTGCTCGCCTCGCCGTTGCAGCCGCTCACGACGCCCTCACACCGGCGACCTTTGCTGCAGATCGTCTCTTCTCCTCTCTTCGCAACTGATGCGAGACGACCCGCGAGCTACCACCGGATTTGCCCGCTCTTCCTTCTCCTTCGCGACACCACCACCAGTCGCAACTGCCGCCGCCTGCACGCTGCAAACGGACACCACCTCGCCGCCCTGTGTCGACGCTGGCCTCGTCACGCAGCCGTCTGCAGCCGCCGAGGTGAGTTGTGGTTGACGACCCGACTACCATTTCTGCAACCGGGTCACAAGTTGTAGATTGACCCAGCAGCCTCGGGCCGGGCGTGGATCAGGAGTCGGGCCGAGCTTGAGGTTGGGCTCAATTCGTGGGCCTGATGCTTGGCTTGGTATGGCCAGTCAGCCCTGTACCTAGTCAACCCTTGGGTCTGGTCTATTAGTGGGCTGGGCTAGTACTATTCACAGGCCCAGTCTGTTTTAATATAAAAAAATAATAAAAATAAAATAAAATCTGGAAGAAAAGAATAATAATTCTGGAAAAAAAATAATAATTCTGAAAAATGGAATTTTAATGGTAATTATACTGTAGGGAAGTAATTATTTTGGGAAAAATATAAGTAAATAAAATATTTTGGAAAGTACATACTTATGGAATAATTTGGAAAGGGTATTATCAAAGTAAGTAATATACCGGAATAATATCCGGGTACAAGTATGGTATTATTTTGACACCTGAAAATAAACGATGAATTATGATGATAATGGGAATAACCCGGGAGAGTACTGAGTTGGTCCAGTAATTATTTTACGGCTTGCAGTATTAGTCGAGCATTTGCATATCATCTTATGTGTGCATAATTATTGTTTGGTATAGGAGTTCATAACGAGCAAGACCCCGAGGAGCCTGAGCCGGGACATTTCGAGGACTTTCAGGAATAGGAATCGGCTAAGGTGAGAATAAGTAAATATTTATATACTGCCCGTAATATCAAGTTGTTGTTTGTTTGCTATGTGTGATAAATGCTGATATGATACTTTGTAGCTGTGATTGGTTGTTGTGAGATGAATTTAGTTGATATTTGTTGCCGTTGATGTTGTTGAATTATTGCCACTGTTGATGTTATTGATGATGTTAGAAATGGTGGTATAAGTAAGACTATTACTGTTGTTGTTGACTGTGAGAAAAGTTGTTGTTGAGTACCGAGGGTACAAGTATGGAAAATAGTTTGGAATAAGTTGTATTATCCAGACGAGCGGAGAGGCTGTGAGCCTGCTCGGGATAATGAGAATATGGTACGATAATAGAACTATAGTAACTAGATGAGGGTAAAGAAATAATAAATTGAATACACTTAGACATCTAGTAAGTCACAGTTAAATGTTGAAACAGCCAGAAGGTAGTCTTATTTTTATAGTGCTGGGGGAGAGTGTGCTTGGGTTCTGCTCCCTGTCTGTACCAATTATTATTTTAGGCGCTGGGGGAGAGTGTGCTTGGGGTCTGCTTCCTGTCTGTGCCAGTTATACGTGGTGGTACCAGGGCGGGGTCCACGGGCTAGCTAGCTTGACTACCAGGCGACGGCCACCATTTAACTAGTGATAGGGGCCCTGATAATAAAATTGGTATAGCGTGTCTAGAATCACAGAGTGTGTTATTTGAGGTTCGTGAGAACCTTAGTTAATTGCTGTTAATGTGACTTGATTATTATCGGTTGCTTGTATATGTATATTTGCTTATGGATTTTACCCGGTGAGCACTTCTGACTCACCCCTCGCCTGCGTGACATGGTCGCGTAGTTTGATTGTGCGTAGCTCAGGTACATTCGAGGCAAGCTGTGACGCACCCTCTGCCAGGCCCGGATCCATCCTGTGTTGCATCACTTTCATATTGTTGCTTATTGTTGTATTGTATTAAGACTTTCACTGCTTGCACTTTATTACTCTTTTTCTGATGCTTGTTGTAATAATGTCTCCGTGCCGGGACGAGTACTGTTGTTGTATTACCACTGTTGGCTTGGGATATTTACCGTTATGGTTTCTGTAATAAATAGTAGGTCCCACGTGTTTACTGTGTATAACGATAAATACGGTTTGGGGCGTTTCATTTTGGTAGCGGAGCGGGCTGTAGGTCTTTGGTTGTTGTTTGATTGTCTATGCATATCCTGCTCCACATAATATAAATATGATACTCATGCATACATCTTCATATAGGAAGGACGAGATGGATCCGGTTGAGGGACACCAGCATGTCGCCCAACAGCACTTTGAAGAGGACCAAGTGCCAATCGGTCAACCACATGCCTACGTAGAAGAACCACATGTTTACGATGGGGTACCGGGTATGCCATACCAGATGTCCCTACAGATGATGCACATGATGACCCAGATCCTTCAACGACAGACAGTTGGGGGACCAACCGAAGCCCTATTTTTACCAAGCTATCTGAGCTTGGAGGTGAGCCTTTCTCAAGAGCGACTAACCCTCGTAAGGCGGACGAGTGGTCACGTCAGATCGCCAGGGTTATGCTTAAGATCAAGTGCACAACTGACCAGTGGGCGAACTATGCCGCTTCTCTTTTCCTTGAAGAAGCAGCAACATGGTGGGAATCTACCACAAGAGACCTGCCGAACCCAGTAGTGATGCCATGGGCTGAGTTCACGGCCATGTTCAAGGACATGTTCATTACTGAAGAATTTTAGGAACGCATGCAACGCAAATTCCTGGAGTTGCGCTAGGATAGTATGACCGTGATAGAGTATGAGAAGAAGTTTAATCGTTTGTCCCTATATGTTGGGGATCTGGTAGCAACTACCAAAGGTAGATGCCAACATTTCTGGAGAGGTCTACATCCTGACATCCGAGCTATCATAGGATGCAAGGATTATGCTGGATATCAAGACATGGTAAGGGATGCTCAGAAGGCTGAAGTTACATGGCGTGATCAACAGGAGTTTCGTCGGAAGAGAAGTGCACCGCAGATTCCTCCTAGTCCGAACAAGAAGCCATATGCACCTGCCGCTGGTGCACCTATAGCTGGACAAGGACAGTATTAGCAGATGACTCATGGACGTGGTTGGACTAACAACCGCGGAGCTTCAACTGGAGGATGGAGTGGACCCGGAGTGACTAGTACTGGAGACAACCGTTCCGACGTCCCATATCATTGGTCAGATGCTTCGAGTGCAATGAGTTGGGACATTACCGTTTTGCAAGCCCAAAGCTTGCAAGAGTCAGTAACTCTGCACCGGCATCAACAGTTCAGGCCTCTGTGGCTAGCAGGCCAAGTGGATCTAGAGCTCAAGGACAAGGTTGTGGCCGCGGGAATCCTTCCACAAGGACCCAATCTGGAGCTAACCAAAGCAAAACAGTTCCTAGAGCTTTTGTCATCACCGCGGAAGAAGACCGTGATGCTGCCCAAGTTATAGCAGGTATCTTTACAGTACATGGTAGTGTTGCATTCACATTAATTGATCCTGGAGCTACACATTCCTTTATAGCTCAAACCTATGCTATGCAACATAACTGTGAAGATGTATGCCTAGAAAAACTGATGAGGGTTAGATTACCCGCAGACATCATAGTGAGGTTAGAAAGAGTTTGTAAGGATGTGTCGTTAGTGTTCGAGAATGAAACCTTTCCTGCTCGACTCATTGTCATGAACATGGGAGGATTTGATATAATCCTAGGCATGGATTGGTTGTCGAAGTATCAAGATTTGGTGGATTGTCGAGCTAAGCAAGTGAGGTTGACATCCGCCGAAGATCGGACGATTGTTTTGTCCGGAGTGGGGAGAACTACAACCACATGTAGAATCTCTGCTACCCAGGGCTATAGAATGAAGCAACATGGTCCAGATGCTTTGCTGAACTATATTCCAGGCGAAGAAACACAAGATCCTACCCCAGAGGATGTATCAGTTGTGAGAGAGTTTGTTGATGTTTTCCCAGATGATCTACCATGTTTGCCCCCCGACAGAGAGGTTGAGTACACCATCGAGCTTGTACCTAGAGTTACACCTATCTCGATGGCACCACACAGAATGGCACCAACAGAGCTTCAGGAGCTGAAGAAGTAGCTAGACAAACTACTGGAGAAAGGTTTCATCAGACCTAGTACCTCACCATGGGGTGCACCAGTTTTGTTCATGAAGAAGAAGGACGGTAGCCTACGGATGTGTGTAGACGATCGACAGTTAAACAAGGTGACAGTCAAGAACAAGTACCCGTTACTGAGGATTGATGATCTTTTTTATCAGCTCCAAGGAGCAACGGTGTTTTCAAAGATTGATCTCCGACCGGGCTATCACCAGATTAATATTTTGGAGAAGGACATACCGAAGACAACCTTTCGCACACGGTATGGCCACTTCGAAATCACTGTGGTACCTTTCGGTTTGACCAATGCACCGACAGTATTCATGTGCTTGATGCACTTGGTACTGAATGAGTTCCTGGATAAGTTCGTTGGGGTCTTCATCGACGATATCCTCTTCTACTCTAAGAGCAAGGAGGAGCGCGAAGAGCATTTGAGGATAGTGCTTCAAAGGTTACAGGAGAAGCAGCTGTATGCCAAATTCCTGCAAGTGTGAATTTTGGCTTGGAGAAGTTTCCTTCCTCGGACATGTAGTAGGCGGGGATGGAATAAAGGTTGATCCTGCCAAAGTTAAGGCTGTGTTGGAGTGGGAGCCTCCTAAGAATGTGTCCAAAGTCAGGAGTTTTTTTGGCCTTGCAGGATATTATCGGAGGTTCATAGAAGGTTTTTCCTTAATAGCCAGTCCCATGACTAAGCTGTTGAGGAAAGAACAAGCTTTTGTTTGGAGCCCGGAGTGCCAACTGAGTTTCGAGGAGCTTAAGAAGAAGCTGACCACGACACCAGTGCTAACAGTACCCAAGCCAGGAGTAGAGTATGTGTTGTTTTGTGACGCATCAAGTCTTGGTTTAGGAGCCTTGCTGATGCAAGAAGGACGAGTAATCGCCTATGCTTCGAAACAGCTAAGGACTCATGAGAAGAACAACCCGACTCATGATCTTAAGATGGCAGCTGTGATCTTGGGTCTGAAGATTTGGAGACACTACTTGTTTGGAGAAAAGTGTCGAATCTTTACCGACCACAAAAGCCTCAAGTACATCATGACTTAGAAGGAGCTTAACCTGCGACAAAGACGCTAGGTTGAGTGGCTTAATGATTATGACTGTACTATCAAGTATCACCCAGGAAAGGCTAATGTGGTAGGTGATGCTTTGAGCCAGAGACAATCGGATGATGCCTCCACTAGTTACTCGATGTTTTCACTTATCGAGTTAAGGAAGTTGGGTGTTGACTTGACAGTGGATGATACAGGAACTTTGTTGGCACACATGAGTGTCAAGTCTAACCTAAGAGGATGGATAATGGAGTTAAAGATGGAGATCCCGACCTGGTCAAGCTAAAAGAAGGAATAAGGAGTGGGAAAGAACAAAAGTTTCGTATAGCTGATGATGGAGCACTGATGATTGGGAAGCGGGTATGTGTACCCAATGTCAGTAATCTGCGTAGTCAGATCCTGGATAAAGGTCATATGACACCATATGTGATGCATCCTGGAAGCACCAAGATGTATCGGAACCTGAAGAGCCATTTTTGGTGGCCTCGGATGAAGAAAGACGTGGCAGAGTATGTCGCAAGATGCATTACTTGCCAGCAGGTGAAAGCCGAACATTAGGCTCCAGTAGGAAAGATGAGATCGTTGACAATACCAGACTGGAAGTGGGAGATGATCACCATGGATTTTGTGATTGGGTTATCGATGACTCGGAGGCAACATGATGCTATTTGGGTCATCATTGACCGATTAACAAAATCGGCTCATTTCCTACCTATATGCCAAACTGATACCATGGACACATTGGCGGGTAAGTATGTTGCTGAGATTGTGAGGCTACATGGGATTCCAAAGTCCATAGTCTCAGACAGAGATCCTAGATTCACATCACGTTTCTGGAAGAGTTTACAAGCAGCCCTTGGAACCAAGTTGAGCTTCAGTACTGCTTTTCATCCTCAGACAGATGGACAGTCTGAGAGGACTATACAGACACTAGAAGACATGCTTAGAGCTTGTGCACTCAACTTCAGTGGGAGTTGGAATAAGTATCTACCCTTAGCAGAGTTTGCGTATAACAACGGCTACCATTCCAGCATTGGTATGCCACCTTTTGAGGCTCTCTGTGGAAGGAAGGGTAGAAGTCCGGTATGTTGGGATAAAGAAGGTATGAGACCGATCATTGGACCGGATTTAGTCCAACAAACAGTGGACAAGATCCAGACAGTGAAATAGTGCATGAGAGCTGCTCAGGATCGGCAAAAGAGCTATGCCGACAAACACCGACGTGAGATAGAGTATAACATTGGTGAAGGTTTTTCTCAGAGTTACACCCTGGAAAGGTGTGATTAGGTTTGGCAAAAGAGGAAAGCTGAGTCCAAGGTATATCGGGCCCTATGAGATCGTGGAGAGAATTGGACCACTAGCTTACAGGTTGTCCTTACCTGAAGAGCTTTCACGCATTCATGATGAGTTTCACGTCTCCATGCTGAGGAGATAATGATCAGACCCTAGTCATATTGTGGCCTCAGTGGATGTTGAAGTGGCAGAAGATCTTATCTACACAGAAGTACCGGAACAGATCCTTGATCGTGAAGTACGGCAATTGCGGAACCGCACCATTCCCATGGTAAAGGTCAAGTGGAGTAAGCATTCCACTAGCGAGTCAACATGGGAAGTCGAGGAGCATATGCGGTCCCAGTATCCGTCTCTCTTCACCGGTTCGGAGTGAATTTTGGGGACGACATTCTTTTAAAGGGGTAGACTGTAACAGCCCGGGTAAAATTCATATTTTTACCGGGACTGTAAAATGCTTTGTACAGTAATTTACCATATAAAAATAATCTTTGGTAATTATTTCATGGTAAATCGGGCATTGGATTCTAAAACCGAGCTCTGTCCCACGCTCGGGATTTTTCTGCGGATTTTACGGACCAAAGTTGGAATTTTTCGTGTCCAGGAATCTCGAGAAAAGTCATGTTTATCCTTGAGATAATGGACCAGAAATAAAGTCAAGGGGGTATTATAGTTATTTTCTGGTCCGGATAGGACACAACTGCATAATTGAATTATGCAGCCGCCTCCTCCTGTGTGCACGTGAAAATCTGCTCCCTCCTGTGATTCCCGTAACTCTGCATGTTTTACTCCCATCATTTTCTCCTGCCTGCAAACCACAACCACCACCATCTCTTCCCTGCAAAAACTTGAAACCCAGTACTTCTCCTGCAACTCACCTGAAACCAGAAAAGGAAAAGAAAGAAAAGAAAAAAAAAAGATAAAACAAACAACCCGAGCCACCCACCACGTGCGTCTGCCGCCACCTAGGACCACCGGCCACTTGCACCACCATCACCTCCTCCCCTCCTCTCTCCTGCTCCACCGTCGCGCCGCCACCAGCCATCACGCGACTTCGCTCGTCGCTGCAAACCACCAGCACCGCCGTCGCCTTCCTTCCGTGCGCGACGACCGACGAGCAGAGCCGCCCAGATCCACCAACTCCTCCCTCGCTCGCCTCGCCGTTGCAGCCCCTCGCGACGCCCTCACACCGCCGACCTCCGCTGCAGATCGCCTCTTCTCCTCTCTTCGCAACCGACGCGAGACGACCCGCGAGCCGCCACCGGATCCGCCCGCTCTTCCTTCTCCTTCACGACACCACCATCAGTCGCAACCGCCGCCGCCTGCACGCTGCAAACGGACACCACCTCGATGCCCTGTGTCGACGCTCGCCTGCTCGCCTCGTCACACCGCTGTCTGCAGCCGCCGATGTGAGTTGTGGTTGACGACCCAACTACCATTTCTGCAACAGGGTCACAAGTTGTAGATTGACCCAGCTGCCTCGGGCCGGGCGTGGATCAGGAGTCGGGCCGAGCTTGAGGTAGGGCTCAATTCGTGGGCCTGATGCTTGGCTTGGTCTGGCTAGTCAGCCCTGGACCTGGTCAACCCTTGGGTCTGGTCTATTAGTGGGCTGGGCTAGTACAATTCACAGGCCCAGTCCGTTTTAATAAATAATAATAATAATAATAAAAATAAAATAAAATTTGGAAGAAAAGAATAATAATTCTGGAAAAAATAATAATTCTGAAAAATAGAATTTTAATGGTAATTATATTTTGGAAATATATGGTATACTATATGGAAATAATTATTTTGGGAATAATATAAGTAAAAGAAATATTTTGGAAAGTACATACTTATGGAATAATTTGGAAAGCGTATTATCAAAGTAAGTAATATACCGGAATAATATCCGGGTACAAGTATGGTATTATTTTGACACCTGAAAATAAATGATGAATTATGATGATAATGGGAATAACCCGGGAGAGTACTGAGTTGGTCCAAAAATTATTTTACGGCTTACAGTATTAGTCGAGCATTTGCATATCATCTTATGTGTGCATAATTATTGTTTGATGTAGGAGTTCATAACGAGCAAGACCCCGAGGAGCCTGAGCCGGGATATTTCGAGGACTTTCAGAAATAGGAATCAGCTAAGGTAATGATAAGTAAATATTTATATACTGCCCGTAATATCAAGTTGCTGTTTGTTTGCTATGTGTGATAAATGCTGATATGATACATTGTGGCTGTGAATGGTTGTTGTGAGATGAATTTAGTTGATATTTGTTGCCGTTGATGTTGTTGAATTATTGCTACTGTTGATGTTATTGATGATGTTAGAAATGGTGGTATAAGTAAGACTATTACTGTTGTTGTTGACTGTGAGAAATGTTATTGTCGAGTACCGGGGGTACTAGTACGGAAAATAGTTTGGAATAAGTTGTATTATCCAGACGAGCGGAGAGGCTGTGAGTCTACTTAGGATAATGAGAATATGGTAGGATAATAGAAGTATAGTAACTAGATGAGGGTAAAGAAATAATAAAATTGAATACACTTAGGCATCTAGTAAGTCACAGTTAAATGTTGGAACAGCCAGATGGTAGTCTTATTTTTAAGGTGCTGGGGGAGAGTGTGCTTGGGGTCTGCTCCCTGTCTGTACCAATTATTATTTTAGGCACTGGGGGAGAATGTGCTTGGGGTCTGCTCCCTGTCAGTGCCAGTTATACGTGGAGGTACCAGGGCAGGGTCCACGGGCTAGCTAGCTTGACTACCAGGCAACGGCCACCATTTAACTAGTGATAGGGGCCCTGATAATAAAGTTGGTATAGCGTGTCTAGAATCACAGAGTGTGTTATTTGAGGTTTGCGAGAACCTTAGTCAATTGCTGTTGATGTGATTTGATTATTATCGGTTGCTTGTATAAGTATATTTGCTTATGGATTTTACCCGGTGAGCACTTCGGACTCACTCCTCGCCTGCGTGACCTGGTCGCGTAGTTTGATTGTGCGTAGCTCAGGTACGTTCGAAGCAAGCTGTGGCGCACCCTCTGCCAGGCCCGGATCCATCCTGCGTTGCATCACTTTCATATTGTTGCTTATTGTTGTATTGTATTAAGACTTCCGCTGCTTGCACTTTATTACTCTTTTTCTGATGCTTGTTGTAATAATGTCTCCGTACCGGGACGAGCACTGTTGTTGTATTACCACTGTTGGCTTGTGATATTTACCGTTATGGTTTCTGTAATAAATAGTAGGTCCCACATATTTACTGTGTATAACGGTAAATACGGTTCGGGGCGTTTCAAAGAGATGAAACCCTAGGATTTCATCCCACGCCTCCCACGTGTCAGCTATTATACAAATTTTTAAAAAAATGAAAAAAAAGGAAACCTACCGGGCCGGGCCGGGCCGGACATGGGCCACTGAGCCATATGGGCTTGTGCATGTACTTGGACCACTCTATGGTGAATTCAGTGGGCTTTAGTGGCCTACTAAATTGGGTTGGACAAATTTAATGGGCACAAGGCCTATTGTGGACCATTTATTTAAGACATAAGGTCGTATTAATTTTATTTTGTATGGCCTATATTAAACATATGGTTTAATTAAAATTAATTTTGACATATGGTCTAGATTAATTTCTCTTTTATGTGGCCCATAAAAATAAAATTGACTTATTTTAGACAGACGGTCTAAAATTATTTTCTTTCTATCAACATATGGTTGAATAAAATAATATGGACTTATTTTAGACATGGTAAAATTTTTCCATGTTAGATAATGACCATGAAGTGTTCCAATATTTTTTTAAATAGATCCAGATAAAAAAAAATAGTCACATGGACTAACTCTTTTGACATAAATTTTGTATTTATGTTTCTTCACCAATAAAATACAATCCAAATATTTCTAGACCATTTTCTTTGTGAATTTGGCACGAGAAATATTTACTCGACTGTTCAAGCATGAGTAATATACGATTACCTGCTTTAATGTTAATTGGATTAACATTATGAACTAGTTGCTATTTAGTTCAGCATTACATGTTAATTAGTTTAAGATTGTTGGGTTGTTCAACTTATAATCCACATGGGATTAAAAAATTGTGCTTGACAAATATGTTGTCTGGAGCATAATTAATGCTTAGCTGTGTTATTGGTTAAATTAATTTTCATTATGCATTCAACTTTAGGACGATGATTGGGAACATAGTGAACTTTTGACTCCGGGTTATGCATGTGATTATTAACTTAGTCAATTGAAGCTTAGCATTATACATGTATGTATGTTGAACATTATACCTTATATGAGATCCTTGTGTATTTTATTTTTTCTAATATAATTACTACTTCATAAGTTATTGTCGCCTAGCTCAACAAAAAGTTGATGCTTAATGACAAGTAATTATGAATTCTGGAATTCAGTATTCCAATATGTGCTGGTAGAGCAAAAGTGCTCTTGTGGTCATCAATGTAGTCATGAAAGTTGAAGACAGATCAGTACGACAAACCATACAATGCAAAGTATTGTTATAACAAAAGTGTTGCAATGATGACCAAATAGGTCGTTTTCCAATGATTAAATTGGATAGTACGAATTGGTACTTTACTTTGCATGAGTTAGCAAACTTTGTGTTTGCGGCAGTTTTATTTTGTGTGTAACTGAATATAATTCTTAGTGAATTATAGACTCAGTAGCCACACATTATATTGTATGGAGATGCGATACCTGATCAATGTTAAGTCTCACATGGAGATTAAACGTTTTGACATGTAAGTGGCAACAATAAGGTGTTGCTTAAATACTCATATCATACAAGTTCATCTTGTGTAACATATGAGATGTGATCTTACATGATGGGTGTCTTTTCTGACATGTCTTGGTTTTAGTAACCATACATGCTATCATGACAAATTATAAAATTGATTCTGGTTCAATTTTATATGGCTTTAGTCTTATTACCGAATAATGCTAGAATTGGTCATACGAACCAACAGAGAATGCCAAGGTTAGCAAATAATGTTTGCTTCCTAGCATTATACAAGTGGAATTGTCTGCTTGTAAGTGTTATCTAGCCAATTATTGACCGTTTGGTAAAGTGATTGAAGCAAGCTCTTCATTTCTATTTGTTCGTTGGACATCTGTGAGTCCATTTACGTTTGGACTAGGCATCAAGCATGTTATTCTTTTTTTTCTTCATTATGCCCAATTACATCTATTTAATTTTCTAATTTTTAGAGGCATTAAGTTGTTTCTAAAGCTATATGAGCTTCATAGAAAATTAACTAGATATGAAGATATAAGATCTTCATGCTAATTGTGATTGCTTTGTCAATCCAATCAGTTGGTATTTGATGAAAGGGTATAGTGCATTTGTTGATTATTCCTAATAATCTATGACAAATGTGTTATAGAGTCACGTGATGGAATGCTTCTGTAATGGTTAAGTAAATGAGGGCACAAACTTTATTGCCGCATGGGTAATGTTTGCTTGCTGCCTATCTACTTAACAGTATGCCTACATTGTCAGTTACAACTACTCTACATATGTTGTTGAGTAGAATGCTTCCCACCAAGTGTTTTATTAACCTTGGAAGTGATGCTACTTATAAACATTATTCCTCTCTACCTGGCAAGATGTGCCTTGAGAGGAAGACAAGTGTCTTATGAGAAACTTACTAACCTCAAAGATTATATGTTTATAAGTCAACAAAACAGTGGGAGTGTAACTGAGTTTAAACCAAAAGATGTTACATTCTTTGTGAATGAGTTTCCTAAGAAGGGTGAGGTAGGTTAAGGCCTATCTTTATTTGAGGAAGAGGATTAAGACGTGCAAGGATTACTTTATTCGAGTGGGAGGATTTTTACAGATGATGAATTAGTTTCTCATCAATAAACTTCCTCATCATCAAGTCCGAATAAAAGTAATCTTGTTGTTCCAAGTGGGAGCAATAAAGATAGATCTTGTTCTAAGTGGGAGCGAGATTAGCGTTTTAATCCTAGTGGGAGTCATGTTGATCCAAATGGGAACAACATACCTGAATCACAATTAAGTGTGATTCTCATAAAAGATTTTCATTGATGATTTGACATCAAAGATAGTGGGTCTTTTATGATATTCCTACATGATGAGCCTAGAAGAGGCTGCCTCAAAATCCTTCTAAAGAAAAATGGATAAAGGCACTTGAAGAACAAATGGAGTCAATGAGAGTCAATAAAGTTTAAGGACTGGTTGATCTCATTGAAGGACACAATGCCATTGGGAACAAATGTGATCTCAAAAGCAAGTTTAAGGCTAGTGGCATAGTTGAGAAATTTAAGACTCAACTAATAGGTAAAAGGTACACTACAGAAAGAGATAGATTACTAGAGTCAATCTCGTTTTCTGTGAGTTTTACCTATGTATGGATGTTTCTAGCTATTATTTCAAACTTAAACCTTGGATTACATCAGACGGATGTAATAATGCTTTTCTCAATAGAGATTGAATGAAACAAATTGTGTTTCATTGAAGAGGACCACAAACATATGGTTTGTAGACTTTGAAGTCTATATTGGTGTTCTAATCCTCAAGGCATGTACCAAGTAAGTTTGCAATTTACATATAGTATGTATATGACATACTTATAGCTAGAAAAGATATGGAGTTTATTCAACAAGGTAAAGAACCTAGTTGTCATCTCAATCGAGATAGATGATATGGATAAAGATTGCATATAAACTTGAAATTAAGATTTCAAGATATTGTTTCAAGATATTATTGTATTTCTCGTAAGAGAATTACAATAATAAAGCTTTGGAATAATACTATATGCATCAAAGTAATCCTATCTAAACTCATATCAATAAATGTCATACTTTAAGAAATTGTGTGTCCTAAGACTCCTGATGAGAGTGATGAATAGGCCAAGTTCCATAACGGAGCGTAGTCGGAAGTTTGTTGTGCGCTGTGGTGTATGATAAACTAGATATTGGTTAAGCAAATGGCTTAACAGATAGATGTCAATCCGACCTAGGCATAGCACATTACAAGCAGTTAAAAAGGATCATGGGATGTCTAAAGAAGTCCGCTGATGATAATTTTGTCTCCAAGTAGGGAAATGTCCTTCTTGGTTGAGTACACAAGCCTTAATCATGGAAAAGATCTAGATGGTAGAAAAGTCTACTTCTAGATATATTCTCTTACTAAATGATGGCGCCATATCATAGAGTAGTAAGAAATGATCATGTGTATTCTTGTTTGCGATTGATGCTAAATGTGTAGCTCTCGCTTCAGCAGTGTAAAAGTTTTTTTGGTTGAACAAGTTCTTGGATTATATAATGGATAATGCATAGGAAACTGATCCAGTGTTAGTCAACTGTGACAGTGAGGTTGCAATTTCCATTGCCAAGAATGGTTAGTTTCACCAAATAAGTAGACATCCGATACAACTATGCAGATGGCATTGTTGTATGCAAGGATGTGAATGTGAAGTATACGTCTATAAGAAACTAGTGATCAGATGCACTGTTTAAGCCTTTACCTTGGGATGTATTTGTGGAACACATTAGGTATTAAAATTGTGTAGGCTTAAGTACTTCACTTTATGCTTATTATTTTCCCAAAGTTCACAACCTGTGTTTAATGTTCTTGTTATCAAATAAGTTGATTTGCGTACAGACATATCGATGAATGTTATGTACATTCTTCATTTATTTGTTTAAGAGTATGTCGAGTAGATACGAGGTTAGCCCTCTCACACGGATAACCGCCTCCTTATCTTAGTGATAAGTGGAGATGAGATAGATTTTAAGCAAAATTATCAGACGGATAATTTGAGAGCTTGTGGCTTAAAATCATGACTGTCGACTATATAATGATCAGAAGGTCATTTTTAACGGTAGAATATGTTCACCAAGTCTACTTAGTGGGCCAGATGTGAGTTCAAGTTGATGAATAGATCTACAAACTCAAATTTGGACATATATGGTGTCTAAATATCATATGTACAGTATTCCATATGGGAAAGACATACGCTCCACGGGAAAGGAGAAAATGCTGTAGCACATGTTTCATACCATGTGTGCGTTTTGCCGACCAAACGGGTTTACATAAGTTCAATCTTCCCGCTTACTGTTGTGTGAGACCCAGAGCCTTTATGGTGGCTCGATTGTGTACCCTCAGGACTCCGATCAGATACTTGAGATACAACTTAATGTTTGCTATCTTAGTGTGTTGCCAAAGGACCATGGACACTGATTCGGTCTGGCGGGACATGTCTAGAAAAGCAAGTTAAGTTGAGTTAAGAGGATCGTAAGAAGAGGAAGATCATTGGCCGAAATCACATTAGTTTGTATTCACCGGTGCACCAATTATGACATACAATTATAATTACAAATACAATGTATCTTTAAAAGAGAGATCTTCGGCAGATTTCTATTGTGATTTATGATCTAGGGTACTTGCATACTTTTTTGATCTACTTGCAGGTTTCTTCTGGATGAGAGGATATATATTCCTAACAGATGTATAGCATTTGGCTCTCACTGTATGCTGGCCGCACGACTCTACTTCCCCGTATGGATGTTTGCAGTTTCTGATGAGAATTTGTTTCTGATGATTGTGTTTATGAGCACTCCCATTATGTGTAAGTGGGAGATGTTGGAAAATAGTGAGTCCACCCATAAGGGATGCTCACTTAAGCCCAACTAGGCCCAACTAATACATTATATAAGCCACCACAAGGGGAGGCTGATATATTGAGTATTATTTTACACATGTGTTGTGTACATACACAGATAACCTGCATACTGCATTCTAGGGTTTAGACCGTGGAAACTAGGAGGCCGATCCGACACACTGTGACGGTCTCTACCGACCAGTAATCCAAGCTATGGTTCCCGATCCTGACAACGCTTCCGCTTCCGCTTCACTCTTACAGATAAGTACTCTTATCTATGCTATGTATATGTACATTGAAATCCTTCAGTAAGGATCAAGCAAGTTTACAGATTGGAAGAAGTTGATAAAAGAATTACAAATCAAGTTCATCATACCATTGTAGAAGTGTTGGAGAGGAAGAATGCTATGCTAGAATGGGGATTCCTGCTAATGAAAGTTGTTCATGAGGAAATGAAGAAGAAGGAAGCCAAGGGAGGGTCTGTGGAGATCCTCTCGAGAGAAAAAAAAAACTATTTCGGTGTGGTAGGATGGAACTTGGTTGGCTGGTTCTCCAAGCTCCATCAATTTTTAGGCGACAACCTTCTCATGTAAGTTAATTACTAAGGTTTTTGTATATCTAATGTTGGTCTTGTACAGAAAATGCCTCCCTACAGGTTGTAGGCTTTTAGACCCCCTCAACTAGCGGCTCAACTGCCACCGACACCGTCATCAAACTTCAAGGCCTTGTGCCAGGGGTGAAGAGGTTGGATCCCTCATTGTAAGATCCATGGCATGGAGATGACTTGCACTCAGAGGCGAAGCTCACCAAAAATTGAGGGGGGCTAAAGTTAAAATGAAAAGGTTATGGCTGGAATAGCACTGCTTTTTTCCACCAAGCCAAACCTCACTGTATGCTATTATTGTACATATATAGTAATAAACGAAGCTCAGGGGGCCATGCCCCCCTCATCCCCCGAGGCGCCGCCACTGCTTTAACTAGCTGTTCCCAAACTATGCCAAGTTAGATTTTCCATACTGGTGGATTGTGTTTTCAAATTTTAGTTTTTAACTTTTTTATCCTACTTTTTAATTCTTCTTTTTTGTATTATATTTGAGCATCCAACTTTTCGGATTGCGTGACTTCTAGGTTTTTTTTTTTAGGGATGAGCATTGACGAATTTGGATTGGGATATTAGAATTTTGGTATGGAATTTGAAATCTTAAAAATTTTCTAAATTCATGTCCATACCAAATTCCAAATTCCATTATCCCGAAAATCCAAATTTCTAATTTTTTATTTCAAATATTCGGGATCGTTCCAAATATCCTAAATTTATAATTAGTTTTATTTTGTTTACTTATTTGTCTAATCCAATTTCATAATCTTCCTTTCTTCTATACGTAAGACCAAATATGCAAAAAAAAATTGATAAATCAGAGATTTACCTGATTATAGAAGGTCTAAGTGTGGTAGAATCTTGGTGATGCAAAGCCTGCAAAAGAGGAAGACAAAAGGACACCTGGGGTGTCCAGGGTGTGTGACCCCAGAGGCTCTCCGATGCCTAAGTCAGAACTAAACTCTTTGTAGTAAGTAATAGATAGAAGAAATTGATTAGTTCTATTCTCGTACCTTTATCCAAGTTAGGGGGCAACTATTTATAGAAGATTTGAGGTTTTTAGTATGGACCTATACCTCAAGGTCTTGGTATGGACCTCCTCATGGTGTGGACTTGGACCTCAGGGTCTTAATATGGACCAAGACCTCAGGGTGGAGACTTGGACCTCAGGATCTTAATATGGACCAAGACCTCAGGGTGGAGACTTAGACCTCACGGTCTTGGTGTAGACTTGGACTCTAAGGTCTTGATGTAAACTTGTACCTCAGGGTCTTACTTGGGCCTTTTAGGCAATAAATGATTATTTCATATGTTATTTCATGTGTTATCACTAGCCCCCAACTCTGAGGGAAATTGTATAGCAATTTTCCTTAGAGTTTACTTCTTAAAAATGTGCTCTTTTGTTCCAGTCATCACCATGCATTAAATTGCCTTATTTGGCTATCTCAAGACTCATATAGCCCCAAGTGTAAGTGATCATCTTATAAGACAAAGGCTGCAGTTTTTGTTGAGCTCACATTAAGCTCTTTTTTACGCTTTTCTTTGGACTTAGGAAAGGTCTCCCTTGGATTTGCATGGACATTCTTTACTTTTGAAAGGAATTTTTTCCTTTTTTGTTGTCTCTTGGAAACTTCTGTTTTTTAACTCAAAGATATTCGCCTTTAGATAAAATAAGGTAGGCCAATGTAAGGAGAACCTTCAAAAGTGGGTTCCTCTCTTTTTTTTTTTTAATGGAGACACAATATAAAGAGAACCTCTAAAAGTGGGTATCTTCTTTATGGAGATCGGATATAAAGAGGACCTCTAAGAATGGGTTCCTTCTTTATATTTCTTCTACTCTCTTTTTTTTTTTAATGGAGGAGACACAATATAAAGAGAACCTGTAGAAGTGAGTACCTTCTTTATGGAGATCGTATACAAAGAGGACCTCTAAGAATGGGTACCTTCTTTATATTTCTTCTAGACATGCGACCTTTGTTTTTGACTGCTTGGTCTTGGTCGTCTTTTTTTTTTTACAAAATCTGCGACTACTTGGGCTGTATTGCCTCAGTTTTCTTATATCATGCGACGTATTTGGGCCATACCGCACCTTATTCGTCTTTTATTACGTGATCTTTCTTTAGATCGTCTTGTTGTTGCGACTAAGATCGGCTACATGGCCTCATGTCGTCTTGCCTTGTAACTATAAACTGTTGTATGGCTTTTCAGTGTCTTATTTCTCCAACTAGTAGAGGGTACACAGCCTTTCGTCATCTTATCTTGCAACTGTATGGCTTTTCGTCGTCTTATTTATGCGACTAGCATAGGCTACATGATCCTTTTTCCCTCTTTTTTTGGATTGTTAGTAGTAAAAGACAATATTTTCACACCATGGGTGTTTCCTTGTTAGACCTTGGGGTTCGTTCTTTTTACACTCAAGGAATCTAAACTTTTACAACCAATGGATCTTATTTTTTAAACCCAGAGAGTCTTCTCTTTTTTTTGTATGTATATATAATAACCCAAGCCACTTCTTGCTTTTAAAACATTTATTTTTCGAAATTAGGATGAAACCGATACATGATTAATAGTTTGAAAATAAAATTGCAAGACATGCTATACAATTTGAAAAGATTTTAGTCGCAAATATATGCTTTTCCTTCTGGCGAAAACTATGGTAATTAATTAAAAGTAGAGAAACCATAGTAAATAATAAAAATGGGGCCAAGGTCAGCAGGGCATACAAGTAAGACCTTGGTTTTCTAAGTAGGGTCTTGATCTAAAAGGGAGGTCTTGTAAATAAGAGCTTGACTTGAGGAGGCAAAACTAGTTAATAAGAATTTGATTCGAGGACTTGTAAATAAGTCCTTTACTTGGGGTCTTGTTAACAAGACCATGGGTATAAAAATAGATGTCAGCTTGGGATTTATCAATTTGTAACCCCTTAAATGAAAGAAGATGGACTAAAGTGTAACCCTTAAATGTAAGGAGATGGACTAAAGTGTAAATCCTTGAATGTAAGGAGATGGACTAAAATGTAAACCCTTGAATGTAAGGAGATGGACTAAAGTGTAAATCCTTAAATGTAAGGAGATAATAAACCCTTAAAAAGAAATCCTTTTAACTAGGGAGTACAGATTAAAACCCTTGGATGTAGGTACAAAAATATAAGACCCAAGTTATAAGGTCCTCTAGAAACCCGTTATCATTATTATTAAGGAAAGAGAATCAAAAAATGTTTCTTCCTTCTAAAATTTTTGTTACCGCAACTCACGGCCATATAAGACCCAAGTTGTAAGGTCCTCTAGAAACCCCTGTTATCATTATTATTAAGGAAAGAAAATCAAAAATTGTTTCTTCGTTCTAAATTTTTTGTTACTGCAACTCATGACGATAGGTGTGACGGTGTCATAACAAGACCTTTCTAAGGGGACATCTTTTGTTAACAAGACCTTAAAAATAAGGCCTTTTAATCCGGGAGTAGGGAAATCTTAAAAACAAGGAGTACAATATAAACCTTCTAAAAGAAGGCCTTTAAATTAAGGACCTTAAAAATAAGGCCTTTTAATCGGGAAGTGGAGAAATCTTAAAAAGAAGCAGTACAATATAAACCTTTTAAAAGAAGGCCTTTTAATTAAGGACTTTAAAAATAAGACCTTTTAATCGAGGATTAGGAAAATCTTAAAAGAAGGAGTACAATATAAACCTTTTAAAAGAAGGCCTTTTGATTAAGGACCTTAACAATAAGGCCTTTTAATCGGGGAGTATAAATTAAACCAATGGATGCAGGTACAAAAATAAAAACCCAAAATTTACGGTTGTCTCAAACCCTGTTATCATTACTATTAAGGAAAGAAAAAATTGTTTTTTTCTCCTAAAGTTTTTATTACCGCAACCGGTCACGAATGCCGTGATTTAAACCCCCCATTTTCTTAGTTTTTTAGTTTTTTTAAAAGAAGAAAATAAAGGAAGGAATAAAAAAAGAAACAGTAAACCTACGAGTACAGGGTTTAAGATAAACCCTTAAACACGGGTTTATAAGAGAAACTCTTATATACGAGTGAGTAAAAAGATAGACTTGAGTTTATAAAAGAAACCCTTACACACGAGTGTTTAAAAATAAGGAGTTCTTTATTCTTTCTTAGAAGGGGTTCGATTTAATACGAAATTGATAACAACATCATTAACACATGACAACTAGGAAGACAAAGTTTTCATATCTTTTATTTAAATGAGAATGAAGACACTTTGCAAGGTCTTTATTTGTAAGAAGAAAAGAGTAAAAACCTTTTGATGGGAAAGGAGAACCTGCAGTGCTTCTTAACGTAGAGCCCCTTTAGTTTCTCTATATTTCATGTATGGGGAGCAACTTTCCAGCTCTTGGATTTCGCGCCCTTCTTCTTCTATGAATTTTGGTATTTCCTCGTCAATTATCCCATCAAACTGGGGCTTTGTTAGAGCTTTTGCCTCCTCTACATTAATTTGTTTAACAATTTCTGCCATTAGATCATCTTCATTTTTAGGGCCTTTGGGAGCTAATGCCTTCTTCAAATCCTTGTTGGTGGTTGCCGTTATTAGCGCATGTGCTTTGGTTGAGGTTATTAATTTAGAAATTTCAATGGCCTCTGCATTGAAGCGCATCATAAAGTCCCTTAATGGCTCCTTTGACTTTTGTTTCATCATCATGAGGGCCAATGGAGTCTTCTTGGTCTTTTTCTGACTAGAGAAGTGGGTCAAAAACTGGTCACTAAGCTCTTTGAAACTCCCTATTGATTTGGGCGTTAGTGCCATGTACCACTCCCTAGCCGACTAGACCAAGGTGGTGTGAAAAGCTTTACATAGGACAGCATCTGAGTAACCATACATACCCATAGTCCCTATGTACTGCTTAAGATGGTCTCTAGGGTCAGTATTACCACCGTAGTTTTCAATAGAGGGGGCTTTATATTTTTTTGGTACCGGAGCAAGTCGGACGACATCTTTTAGAGGCGAGACACCATCTATCTCATTCCCCATTGCTTGCCGTTTCACCGACTGTAGGTGTTGTTCCATCAATTCTTTCACTTGCTTTTCTGACAAGGGACCCTTGTCTCCCCCATGTTCTTCATGTTCTTCCCTTTTTTCCAGCCCTACCTCTATGCTGCTCTTCGGCATCCCCTATAGGGTTTACAGATTGTAATTTATGCAAGCTGGCCAATATCTCATCCCTAAATTGCATAAATTCAGCCCGAGCTACAGTCTCAAGACATGGCTGATTTGTGGATGCCTTACTTATTAGATCTCTTTCGGTACCACCACCAACGGTGGGTATTGTTGGATTACCTTTGGTTCCATCACCTTGGGGTGTAGATTCCGTGGTAACTCCCAATTGTTCATATTGGGAAGACATGACTTTTTGTTCAGGTTTCTCACAGACGGCGCCAAATGATAAATCAGAGATTTACCTGATTATAGAAGGTCTATGTGTGATAGCATCTTGGTGATGCAAAGCCTGCAAAAGAGGAAGACAAAAGGACACCTGGGGTGTCCAGGGCGTGTGACCCCGGAGGCTCTCCGATGCCTAAGTTAGAACTAAACTCTCTATAGTAAGTAATAGATAAAAGAGATTGATTAGTTCTATTCTCGTACCTTTATCCAGGTTAGGGGGCAACTATTTATAGAAGATTTGAGGTTTTTAGTATGGACCTATACCTCAAGGTTTTGGTGTGGACCTCCTCATGGTGTGGACTTGGACCTCAGGGTCTTAATTTGGACCAAGACCTCAGGGTGGAGACTTGGACCTCAGGATCTTAATATGGACCAAGACCTCAGGGTGGAGACTTGGACCTCAGCGTCTTGGTGTAGACTTGTACTCTAAGGTCTTGATGTAAACTTGTACCTCAGGGTCTTACTTGGGCCTTTTAGGCAATAAATAATTATTTCATATGTTATTTCATGTGTTATCAAAATTGTATACATAGATTAATATATAAGCATTATTTATATTTTTTTAAAATAGCCAAAAATTAGAAGAACAATAATAATAGAACTATGAAAACAACAACTGAAAAGTCAGCAAAAACCATGAACAAAAATAACATTTTCCCAAAAGAATAAGCATGAAGAATAATAATCACAAGAGCTTATGACATATGTGTTTATAATTTATTTTCAAGAAGAATTACGAAGAAGAAGAGTCGAGTAGTCAATGAAAACTACAAACAAGAACAATGACTACGAAAAAGAATAATAACATAAAAGAATTATTATAAGAATTCATGACTATGTGTTTGTAGTTTATTATCAACAAAAACTATGAAGAAGAAGAAGAAAAGTTGAAGTATAGTCCAATAGTTAATGTAAACTACTAAAAAGAACAAAGACCACGAAAATAAATAATAACATAATTAAATAATAAAAAATGTTTAATTTAGAATATCAATGGATTAAAAAATATCATTAAAATAATTGATGTATAAATTCCTATTTTACTGCATAAACTAATTATAAATAATACATTTATTTAAATTTTCTCAATAACAACAAAAATATGAAGAAGTATAACTGAAAAGTCAGCAAAAAATCATAAATAAAAATAACATTTACCAAAAAGAGTAATCAGAAGAGTTCTTGGCAAATGTGTTTGTAATTTATTCTCAAGAAGAATTAAGGAGAGTAGTCAAGAAAACTACGAAAAAGAATAATAACCAAAAAAGCATTATGATAAGCATTCATACCTCGAAAAGGAATAATATTAAGATATAATAATATAATTTAATTATCTCCTTAATTATTAATATAGTTTAATAATATTAAAGAATTAAAAAATATCATTAATAATATTTTGATAAATTCATATTTCACTACATAAACTAATTTTAAATAATGCGTCTCCGTCTGACTAAATTTTATATATAGGTTTTTTCAAGGTTAGGATTAGTACTATCCCACCTGATTTAAAGATATAATACTATAATACGGGATGATGTCTAATTGATTTTACTGCTCGCATTTTAACAAAAAAAAAATATAATACTATGGCACGTGCATCCACATGGAGAAAAACACTAGTAATGTATCAAATACTAATAATACATCTAACAAACAAATAAATATAAAATAAATGTTTATATTTCATAAGATATAAAAACTAAGTCTAGATTTCGAGATCTTAAATTTCTTAAAATTCATGTCGATTCCAAACCAAAATTATAATTCGGAATGGTTCATACCGAAGTATCTTGTTTGTTTGGACAATTTGGAATTCTAAATTAAGTACTATTTAGAACTGAGATTCGAAATTTTTGGACTGATGGGCACTGACCTTAGTCTTTTTCTTGGACTGCATTAGTGCTCTTGTTGATGCAGAGACGCAACAATTTGGAGCCGAGCCCAGTGAAGTTATATTTCCCGTCAAAAAGAAAACTTGCTAGAATATTTTTAATTTTTTTCCTTCCTTGCCCCATTGGAGCTGACTCTAAAGTCTAACCCATGCCTACTTCGTACAAGTGGATACAGGTGGTGAAACTTGAACTTAATTAAGGATTCTGCAACTTAATTATGTTACTAATATCCTTCCAATTATTCTAAAAAGGAAACGATATTTCTATACTCAGCAGTGCAATATCAATTGTGAAATCATGGAATTGAGTGAAGCAACTTGAGTTATTTGTCCATGAGTCCATCGATTTATGTTTGTGAATTATGTTGTTTAACAATGGAGCTGTTCAACGATTACTCGCTCCTCGTGGATTACTCGTCCCATGTAAAGTTGCAAAAGGTGGGAGGATTTTGAGATTTACTTACTATGGGCTTAATTATTTTTGACAAAAGAATTAGTCAATTTGCATAAGAAGATATTCTAAGGATGTTAATACCCTCTACAGAACCCAAAAATAATCAGCTAATCTCCTCCATCCACTGATTCCTATTCCCGAAAAGCAAGAACAATAATCCTGCGAGCTGCTAACAGCTTTTCTTCCACACCGGGGAATTTACCAAGTGCTTAACACTGTGGAGACAGGCTTGAGAATGGACTCATGATTCGGCAGCACCTACTCTCTTTTCCATTTGACACAAATATATAATAGCTTTTCTAAAAAATTTTCCACGGATGATCAGACAACTCAGACCTCAGGCTCTTCCCACTGTATCAATCACTGCAAAAAAACCAAAATGGCACGGGATTCCTTGACTGAAAATCACGACTATAATGTTATTTGTGGGTCATTCCAAAATCTTATCTATCTATTAGTAGAATTATTGTTGCAAATAAGAGATTGTTTTTTTTTTTTTAATAAAGATCATCACACAAAAATTAAATGACCACCAAAATAAGAGACCTGATTAATTCACTGAAATTTGAAAGATTCTTTTTTTATTATTATTATTTTCTCTCTCAAACTCCTAATTTTATTGAATTATTCTTCTTTAATCTATTCCTGTTCAAACAGCAAACAAAACTGTCAGAATATTTCATCGACATTGATTATTTTAAGCTAGTAAAAATCATGTTGTAGTAATGAAAAACACGTTGCCAACTATACTAACAAAAAAAAAGAAGAAAAAGAGCAGAATTAAGGAACACACACAAGAAAAAAGAAAAAAAAAACCCACAGCAATAAGAAGATCCATCTATCTATTTAGCAGTAGTGGGGGTAATTTAGTCAAACAACAGTGGCACACTCAACTCACTCACTCCCCCTACCGCCACGGCACCACTATTGGCTGGCTAAAGCAAAAAAACAAGGGGTCGTACAAAGCCAAAGCCAGTGGTTTCGACCCTCAATATTGGGGGCGGGAACTCCTTGTATTGTAGTATCGCAAAACCCCAAAAAAGGAAAGAAAGCAAGCAACACACAGTCTTTTCCACTTCCTATTAGTAGTAGCACTTTCCTTTATTATTATCATATTTTCAAACCAACAAAACCATTCTTCATTCCACATATGGCCCCTGGTTTTTGCTGTTTCCTTGTACAGATATATATATATATATATATATATACTAGGTACAATGTTCTTCTTGATCTCTTCCTGCCTCCTTACACCTTACCTGACAAACTCTGCCACAAAACAACCTCAAAAGTTTCTCCTACTTCTACTATATATATATATAACTTGCATACATCACATTGTTCCTTATCTTCTCGCTTTCTTCAATATTCTCCTACCGCCAAGTCGTACAGACCATTTCTTGAAAAAAAAAAAAAAGAAATAAAACAAATTCTTTTTGTTGGGTTTTTGGATAAGTTCCTTCAACTGTAAACAAGCAGTGCTAACAATCTTCAACTTCTGTACCAAATTAGTTATTAGTTAATTAAGCAGGAGTTAATAAAGATATATACTGGTGTTTTTTGGTGGTGTTGGGTGAAGATGACAATTAAGGCTATAGTTGAGCCAGGAAGAGACCAAAGTGTGGGGCATGCACACAAGGTTGGATATGCCAACAGGGTTATCAAGAAGAGATCATCAAGATGCAAGAAGAAGACCAGAAGGGCTTCCCCAATGGTGCCTATGGCATTGCAGGAGCTGTTTGTGTCTTGTAAACAAGTCTTTCAAGCCCCTGCTGGAACAGTTCCTTCTCCACCTGATGTCAAGAGATTGTGCGATATACTTGGTACGTATCCTCTCCTTTCTCTCATTCTTAATTAATGTCACTGCCAATATTGTTACAGTTCATTTCTTCTGGTGCTTGAATCTTGTGGTGTTTGAATTCTCTGCTTGTATGCATCTGCTTGAGATTGTTGACTATATGTGCTCATTGAATTGCCTCCATTTTTTAATAAAAGATGTGCAACTCTTAATCTGCTAATTGTTTCTGTATTTGTAGAATCTTAAAAGCATATATTTTTGGTTGGAAATCACTTAGGTTGTGTAAGAAACCTGGATATAAACATGTTCACATCGAATTTCTACATGGACATAAGATCAGATTTATCTGGCATTCTAGACAGGGGATCGAGGAATAACAGCGAATTGGCATTAGTGTTATATGGTTGTTTCAATATAATTTCTGGATTTCTTGGTGGTTGTGTTTGTTCTGCTGCATCAAATGTTTGCCAAAACCAAAAGCAAGATCTTGAATACAGATTGGATTTCGGAGTTTAGGTGTCTTAAATGAGGCATCCTGATCTTTCGAAATGAATACAAATTCGATTAGATCAATTTTGATGTTCCGTTGGTTATTTTTTTTTTGGTCCAAAACTTCAATTATCTGCAAATGCTATATCTAGATTTGCTCTGGTGCATATGAACGTACATATAGCATACAATATGCGTTAGTTTAGTAAAGTGAATTTACTTCCAAGAAAAGATGTGGATTTTTTTTTTTTCCCCCACTTGTGAAAATGGGTTAATTCGGTGGAAAATTTTTTCCATAAATTGAACATCATGCTTCAATTTTCTAACATTGTCTGCTAATCCTTAATTAAGCAATGTACCTTCTTCAGTTTTGGTTGTTAAAGGAGTTTTTTTTTTTCTTTTATTGGCATATAAGCAATGATCACAGCTGATTAATTTATAAAATCTCAGTCCCAATTTTCCATTCTTATATAACAAGCATAAATTTGTCCACTCTCCAGACAAAATGAAGCCAGAAGACGTTGGCCTAAGTGGGGAGCTGCAGTTCTTTAAACCTACAACTGCATACAATGTAACTCCAAGAGTCACCTACACAACAATATACCAGTGCGATAAGTTCTCGGTAAGATTGAATGACTCATATATTTTGCTATGTTCAAAATTTATATATATGGTCCAACAACAACCTTACATATTTAAAATGTTGTATCATTATTTGTTAAAGATCAGGGAAATAACGGGCTATATATACTTCGTCCATAGATTCACTGTGAGATGTAGAATAATCTCCTGTGTTGGACCAATAGTTTTAGGAACTTGTTTTAACTGTCGTCCAATTAAATAGCTTTACTAAACATAAATTTGGTTTTTGTTTTGCTGATGTAGATGTGTATATTCTTTCTTCCTGCGAAGGGTGTCATCCCTCTCCATAACCATCCAGAAATGACAGTGTTTAGCAAGCTTCTGCTAGGCACAATGCACATTAAGTCCTATGACTGGGTCGAACCCGCCACATCTGCAGGTGAACAAGCATCATCAATATCTTCCAATGGTGAGAGTTGCTCTCTTGTTTAAATTCCCGTCATAACATAAAAATTAAACAAATTGACCAATTGATGATTTGTATGTAGCAAGAGCAGGACCTCATCAATTTGATTGTTTTTGGCTGTGGCAGTGAGATTGGCAAAACTGGAAGCTGACAGTGTGTTCACTGCTCCTTGCAACACGTCTGTGTTGTATCCCACAACAGGAGGGAATATCCACCAGTTCACTGCCATTACACCTTGTGCTGTTCTTGACGTGCTTGGACCTCCCTATTCTAAACAAGATGGTCGAGACTGCTCCTACTACAAAGAGTTCCCTTACACTGCCTTTTCAAGTAAGTGATATCTATAGCTAAGCTCACACATGTATAATATATAATGGATATGAATTTCCATGAAATTCTTATATTTGCTGTAAACCTAAACAAGTTTCATGGTTTTAAAAGATTACACTGCTAACATCCCCTCAATTAGAATTAAGCAAAAAAGGTAGAATTGGTGAATCTTCTAGTCATAGACGGAGAAATGGGACTTGGAATTTCTTTAGTCATTGCTTCATATATATGTGTAATATTGTATATTTTGGTGATGTAGCTTTTCTACATGTATGCAGATGGAGAACTGGGTTTGGCAAGAGAGGATGGTGAATCTTATGGATGGTTGGAAGAGACAGAAGTGCCTGAGAATTCAGAAATGGATGGAATTGAGTATTTAGGTCCACAGGTTGATGAAACTACTTGTTCATGCTAGCTATGCTGTTTCTTATGTAGGTTCGGATCAAAAGAAACAAACTTTTTCACTTTTTTTTTTTTTCTTTCCAATTCTATCCGTCAGTATTAGCCTCAGTAGTTTATTTCATTCTTTTTTTCTTTTCACAGGATTGTTTATAATTATAGAGCATAGTCCTTTTTCCTTTTCCCCCCTCTTTTTCTTCTCCCTTCTAGCAATAATTTTTATTGCAAAACTACACATGGTTTGGTTTCTTCCGTGTGCTATTCGAATGATTTCGCACAACCTTTTTGAAGACCGAGTTCACACTGCATGCAGCTCCTCTAGTCGATTATATTACATAGTAGAATTATTCTAAAATCTTATATCTTTGTTCGTATGCTCAGTGTATAATGGAATTACTCGAGTCCGGATGACTTTGTGTTTCTGGCAAAAAAAAAATTATATATAGATCAAATCTCTATATTAAAAATTAAATAACCAATAGTTATAACATAGGAATTGTGACAAAATTTAACTTCTATATGGTACTATCAATGATGTATAACAAATTCTTTTCTCAAAAAAAAAAAACAAATTATCACAAATTTAAGAATAATATAATGAGTTTTAATTAACTAAGCGTAAAAATTAGTTTACATGTAAATTAAAACAATAGTTTAATAAATGTGGTAAAATTGGGATTTACAGTGGGTGTGAGATATGAAAAATTACAAAGGAAATTAAGAAATAGTTTAATAAATGCTATAAATTAGGGATTTACTCTGCTTGCACCACGAGTCGCCCGAAAGCCGGGAGAGAATAAGCGAGGCCCAAATGAGCTCCATACGCGTGGATAGGACACCACTCAATTTGGGCTCCATACGCGTGGATAGTACACCACTCAGTAAGGCAAAACCTTAAAGTAATAAGTATATGGATATACTATACTTATATGTTACTCACTTAGCCTATTTCTTCCCAATGTGGGAAACACAACTCACACTTGTATTCCAACAATTTTCTCCTCAAGTATCCCATATCAGACTATGAGCCTACTCCCCCTTCAACGAAAACGTACGGAATCATTTCGCAACATCATCAACAGCCCACTTTTCCACCTAGCCCGTTCCAGGAGCATACGTCTGTCGATACTTCTATCGGGGGCCACGAATTACGACTTCACTTAGCCCGAAGCAGGAAAGCCACTCAAACGCGTGTGCCTACCCATACCCACTCTTATTCGGTACATGCCTTACAACTCAAACCGAGCATAGGGCTTGATGATTGGACTAGATATGGGTTGTTTCAGGATAAATTTTCAAGATTGGATACTGCATGCATGGCTCTCCTTCCCTGCTCTCGTCCACTTCTCCCAAATCCTCCTCTCATATCTCCCTCCCCTAAATTAAACCACTACCTGAATTTTCATGCTCTCCGTCCTAGATTTACTCCCAAAATATCTTCTTCTTTTAAGCCCATCAAATCCCTCCCCAAATTTAATCCATATTTTCAACATGATCTCCCCTTGCATACACATCTTAATCTCTATCCCTATTTGCACCATCCTCCTATCCTTGATCCCTTTTAGTCACAATAAACCTTTCCTTTTCTAATACCCTTCTATCCTCATTCAGACGACCCTATCTTGACGTATTCATTCCAAACCACACAACATCCCTTCATCCTTCTATCCCATCCATATATACTTTCCTCTATATTGGTAATATCCCAATGGATATGGATGTGTTAGAAAAATAGCATGTTCAACATATAAACTTTGCACAACAGAAATTAAAGGAATTAGAAGACCAACCTCTAACTGGAGCTTTCGATAAAACCCTGTTGAAAATTTAAGGATCCTCTGCAAGTCTCCCTGCTGTATTCTTGAAGATCCTCTGCAGGTCTCCACCACTTAATGATTATTTCCTCCACCAGAATCTGAATGTTGGATATTGGTCAAGAGTCTAATCACCTGATTACCAGGAAAGAGAGCCACAATCTCACAACCTAAGAGCTCCTTGTGTGTTTTAAGATATTTTCTCAGTGTGAGTTTTCCAGAGAGAAATAGAAGACAAAGGTAAAGAGTATTTCCTCTGTATCTTTTATCACGTCTAACTCTATCAGCTTTTAAAAAGAGAGATCACCCTTTTAAAACTCTAATGATAGGATAACCACCCACATAGGGATATTAGTTGCTGATTTTTAGCAACCAACATATCCACTCACTAGAATAGCCGTTACCACTCCCATGACCTGTAAAGGATAATGGGTTGGGCCACTAAGTCCAACATGGGTGTTAAAATAACCCATAAGACAATATCTCCCACTCACACATGATGGACATAACCATGTATATCTACAAAACATTTCATACTAGGGCAAATAGGTCGTGTGACCAACATGCTAGTAATATCTCTTCATTGTACATCTGTTAGGAATATACAATAGCTCAAGTAGAGTAAGTATATAAGCTCCCTAGAATCATTTAATTGCACGCCTAGAGACACACAGATCTCGAATCTCTATATGTATTCACAATTATGTTTTACATAAAAACATAAACGGCCGTATTGCGAATACAAAAAAGAATGCAATACTAAATGATCTTCCTTTTTACTCATAACCTTACATCTTAACTCAGCTGCTTTTCTGACATACTCCGTTAGGCCGTATCCTTCATGACCATTATGAGTACAGCCAAGATAGCAACACGGAGTTAAGGTTTCAAGTAATAGTAAAAAGTCACTAAGGGCGCTTGTGAGAAATTTACGATTTCTCAAGGCTCACACAGTAGGAAAAACGAGATCTTATTCCCTACTCCTTATGCGGTCACAAAGCACACATGGCATGAATTCATGTGTCACAATATTTTCTCCATCCCTTATTGGAGCATATGTCATTAATAAATACTGTGTAGGCAATAGTTCAAACACACCCAGTGTTTAACTCGGGTCCACCACTCTACTGTTTCTCCAAACAGAACCCTACCTAGCTTTTGAACAGACAAGATAAAACACTACTCTGTTTCATCTTCGGTCAATCATAATTGACCTCATCTTGAACAATATCAAGGCGACAAAATGTTTTAAGTCAGGCTCTTACGGAATAGGAACTCATCCTATTCTTGACTTAAAAACTGTCTTATCCCCGTGACATACCTAGTCACAGAGACGGTTACTCGTGTGAGAGAGCTAAAATGTCTGTTAGACATACCTTTTGATGAGCATGACACTAAGTCTCTCATCCCACCATATGCACTAAGCATACCCAAATGCATGTACAAAAACATGCGTCCTTGTATACATGAACAATTATATATAACATCTAGCATTGAATGAACTCAAGAATTTATTGTGAATATAAAGTCAAGGGAAAAACAATAATACAATTGTAATCACAGCCTACGCAATCCTATCTGTTCCATATGCCTAATAAATGAAACTGTGGGGATGGGTTTGGTGAATGAATCAGCCAACATGTCACCGGTAGGAATGTACTTTATATTCACCTCTTTACATGAAACCACGTCCCTAACAAAGTTGTATCTAATATCAATGTGCTTGGACCTTCCATGATACTTCGGGTCTCTCGAGTAAGCAATCGCTGCCTGACTATCACCAATAGATAGTCAAAGGAGACACAGCCTCATGCACAACTCACAAATGACTAAGCAAACGTCTTAGCCATACTGCCTCTTGTACTGCCGACGATAAAGCCACAAACTCTGCTTCCATCGTCGTCAAGGCTATGCATGATTGTTTCTTACTACTCCATGATATTGCACCATTGTTTAGTAAGAATACATAGCCAGAGGTAGATTTTCTCTGATCCAAATCTCCTCCCCAATCGGCATCTGTATAAGCTTTCAAGCAGAACCCATATCCTTGAAAACTTAAGACGTAATCAGTTGTGCCTTTCAAATATCGAAGTATTCTTTTGACTGCTATCCAATGCGCTCTCCCGGGATTGGATTGGTATCTACTTACCATTCCAACAGCATAACAAATATCTGGTCTGGTACACAACATAGTATACATCAAACTCCCGACAGCACTGGCATATGGCACTTTTGCCATATGTTCCTTTTCTTCCCGAGTTTGGGGACACATCTGTTGGCTTAGATAATTGCCCTTGGCAATAGGTGTATACACAGGCTTTGAATCTTCCATACGAAATCGTTCCAAAACTTTCTTGATATAATGCTCTTGTGAAAGAGACAACAATCTTTTGGACCGATCTCTAAGGATTTTAACCCCTAGAATGTATGAAGCTTCGCCCATGTCCTTCATCTCGAAGTTGGAGGACAACCAAGCCTTTATAGATCGCTCTTCCGGGATTGGATTGGTATCTACTTACCATTCCAACAGCATAACAAATATCTGGTCTGGTACACAACATAGTATACATCAGACTCCCGACAGCACTGGCATATGGCACTTTTGCCATATGTTCCTTTTCTTCCCGAGTTTGGGGACACATCTGTTGGCTTAGCCAATTGCCCTTGGCAATAGGTGTAAACACAAGCTTTGAATCTTCCATACGAAATCGTTCCAAAACTTTCTTGATATAATGCTCTTGTGAAAGAGACAACAATCTTTTGGACCGATCTCTAAGGATTTTAACCCCTAGAATGTATGAAGCTTCGCCCATGTCCTTCATCTCGAAGTTGGAGGACAACCAAGCCTTTATAGATACTAGGAAATCCTTATCATTCCCAGCCAACAGTATGTCGTCGACGTAAAGTGACAAGATCACAAAAAGATCCCCTGATCTCTTGACATATACACAATGGTCCTCATCAATCATGACAAACATGAAAGATGTAATGGCTTCGTGAAACCTCAGGTACCATTGTCTAGAAGATTGTTTAAGTCCATAAATGGATCTCATCAGACGACACACTTTGTGTTCCTGATCTTTTACTGCAAAACCCTCAGGTTGTTGCATGTAAATTTCCTCTTCTAGATTTCCGTTAAGGAAAGCTGTCTTTACATCCATTTGAGGTAACTAGAGATCAAGATCTGCCACAATGGCTAAGATCAATCAAATAGATGCAAATCTCACAACAGGAGAGAAAGTTTCCTCATAATCTATTCCTTCCTGTTGTGTGTAACCCTTGGCTACCAGACGTGCCTTATATCTATCGATTGATCCGTCAGCATTACGCTTGATCTAGAGAACCCACTTGTTCCCAATAGCCTTACGCCCCTTTGGCAAATCTACCAATTCCCAAACATGGTTAGAATGCATGGAGCCTAACTCCTCATCCATTGCTTTAATCCATTCATCCTTGGCAATACAGGAGATAGCCTCATTGTAGGTTTTCGGTTCCTCTTCATCAAGAGGTTCTACAAGAAAGGTTTGTCGATATGCATCGTCGACACCCTCGATGTCGAAGTGACGTCGTGGTACGTTACCACGTTCATTTCTTCGAGGCTCTGGATATAGTGACACTGTTCTACTACTATCCAAAGATCTCCCACTAGGATCAAGATTCCAGTGCGAACTAGACTCACCAATACTTAATTGGTTTGCATCCCCTTGTCCTACCTGATCACACATCTCAAAAAGAGACTGATCCGGTCCTATATGACCTCTCCTCGGAAACTCATTTTCCAAGAACGTCACATCTCGTGATTCGAATTCTGTATTCCCTACACCTTCATGTTCACCAATGAACACATAACCCTTGGAGTTTTCAGAATATCTTATGAAAATACTCTTACTTCCCCTAGGGCCCAATTTCCCATGCCTGTGAGAAGAGTTATGGGTATAAGCAGCACAACCCCAAGGCTTTAACCAACTTAAGTCAGGCTTCCTACCTGTCCATAACTCATAAGGTGTAGTGGAAACAGATTTTGAGGGCACTAAGTTCAGTACATGTGTCGCAGTTAAGAGTGCATCCCCCCAAAAAGAGACTGACAACTTAGCCTGCGCCATCATGGACCTGACCATCTCAAGAAGAGTTCTATTTCTTCTTTCCGCAACACCATTTTGTTGTGGAGTTCCAGGAATAGTTAGTTGCCTAACAATTCCCTTTTCATCACACATTTGTTTGAACTGATCAGACAAATATTCACGGCCTCGGTTTGTCCTCAACGCCTTGATACGCTTATCAAGCTGATTTTCCACAAGATTCATGAACTTTCTAAAACAGTCCAAAACCTCAGATTTGTGGGAAATCAAATAGACATAACCAAAACGCGTGAAATCATCAATAAATGTGATGAAATAATAGGCTCCATGCCTAGCCCTCACATTCATTGGACCATAGATGTCAAAATGGATTAATTGCAACGGTTGTTCCGCTCTCGTTGCTTTTCCGAATGGTTTTCTTGTTGTTTTTCCCGCAAGACAGAACTCACACACAGAAAGTTCTACCTTGTTCATGGAACCCAATAGGCCCTCTTTCGCGAGGCGATTCATTCTCTGTTGGCCCACATGGCCAAGTCTCGAATGCCACACATTTACATCATCATGCATATTACTAGAAGATGTAATCAAGGAAAAACTAGAATTATTTAAAATAGTTTCAATGTCCAGAACTACAAGACCATTCAACCAGAAACCGTGTCCATAAAGAATAGTACCATGAAACAAATCCATACCAACTTTATGGAAATTTAAAAAGAAACCAAGTTTTGACAAAACAAAAACAGAAACAAGATTTCGCCGCATCTCGGGAACGAACAGTACGTCATGCAGGTCCAACGTTTGACCACTACCCAACCTAAGTCGGCAAGTGCCCAAACCCTTAACTTCCAGCTTGGAGTTGTTTCCTACATGAACCCATTTCGTCCCACTTGGAATACGACGATAGTTCAAGAATGATCCCCGATCATTGGTTATGTGGTCTGTGGCCCCCGAATCTACAATCCACATGGAAGTTGATTCAGTTAATAAAACAGAACTAGAAACAAAACTAGAACTGAAATTATTATCGAAAGGACTTACCTTTTTGGGCTGTGTGCACTCAGCAGCAAAATGCCCCTTCTCACCACAGTTATAACACTTGAACAGTTTCTTGTTCTTGTTCTTTTTCTGCTGAGAATTAGGATTCACCTTTTTCTCACCAGAAGGTTTCTTCTGATCCTGTTTTGCCTTTTTTCCTTTCTTATTAAACTGACCCCACTTCCGTTTGTTACTCTTGCTACCTTCAGCCACCAAGGCATTGCTATGGGGAGGTTCTTTAGACGCCTCAAGGCGCTCCTCCTCTAGCTCCAAATGACGAACAACATCATCAAAAGTGGTAACATTGAAATTATGGGTCAATTGGACTTTCATATAGTCCCAAGAAGTTGGCAAGGATCTGATGACAGCCTGAACCTTCTGTTCCTCAGTGAGTTCGTGACCCGCATCACTTAGCTCACTGATCATGTTTGACATGTCCCTCAAGTGTTGTTTCATTGTGCGGTTGGGACCTTTCTTATAACTGTCAAACCTGACCGTCAACTGCCTGAGTTTGGTTAAGGACACACCACCAAACTTTTTCTTGAGGGCAGCCCAAATCTCCTTAGCAGTCGGGAGTTTGTTATAGGTTCGCATCAGATCATTTTCCATGCTGCTTAGCAAAGTGATGCGAGCGAGAGAGTTCTTCCTCTTCCACACTTGGTAGAGGTCTCTCTCTCTCCTATGTTGAGCTGTGCCCCCATCCTCAGGCTCAATCATTTCGGTTTCCAGAGCATCGAGAACATCCTCCTCTTCCAGAACATACTGGATTTTCATGCTCCACACTTCATAATTGTCGCCATTGAGTTTTTCATTTTTATTCAACTCAGCGACGATTCCTTTAGAAGCAGCCATCCTACAAATCACAATTGATTAGTAACTTGCTCATCGATAATTAGGACAATCAATTCATGCAAAGTCCACATAGGAATTAATGCCACATCATGTATACAAGGATATTCTGCCTTATACTTAAATATATTAAACAGTTAATATTTTCTAACCATAAAATCGAAAACCCATCAAAGTGCATCATCATCTATGCCTAGAAAAATAATTAACTACATAAAATATTTAACAGTATAAAGCAACAACTCCCACTGAAATAAATACTAAATTTATTTAAAGTGGGAATACAATAATAATTAACAAATAATTATTAGACATAATTGAATGCATTTATTTAGTACACAACAAAATAAAAGTTTACAATCAATTATTTACCCAATGCGCATAATTACACAATAAACACATAATTGATTTATGCAAATTTTAACACTTAGTTAAACAAGTTAACACAAACTCAAAATTTGGAAAAATAAACCAAGAACCCAAAACACTTAACCCAATTTGAACAATAAGTCCAGTAAAAACAATCAGGCCCTAAAAATAAACACTAAATCTAAAAAAAATGGCCCGGTCCAAAAACAACCCAACGAGCCCATCAACAAATCCAGCATGCCAAAACAATCAGCCCAGACATGCGGGCCCACTAGGTCAAAATTCGGCCCGGATCAACAGCCCACACGCGTGAAGCCCGTAGCATCATCTCCTTCACAGAGAAGGAGGATGCTCCTGAAGCACGCCGTCAGCCCGCCGGAGAAGCCGACTGCCGCCACCACGGAGCAACTGCCACCAGGCGCCGCTGTCGCAGATCGGGACGGGAGCAGCAGCAACGAATGCCGCCGCTCAGACCACCACGAACCGCAGCAGCAGAACCGCCCGGCGGGATCGCCTCCGACCAAAACCGCCGACACTGCCCTCGGCCCGCAGCTCAGAAACCCACAGAGGAGGAGCTGCAGACGTCGCCGTTGACGATGCAGGTGGAGAGGAAGTGCGCGGCACACAGCCACGCTCGGGGAAGGCACGCAACCTCCTCCGCCTCTTCACCGCCGTGACGCCATCGCCTGGAGGGAACATGCGCCACTGCCGCTGCGTGGAGTCGGTGAGCACAGCGACGCACGCCGTCTCAGCCGCCGTCGCAGCTGTGGACGTCCTGGGCAGACAGCATCCACCAACCCATGGTGGTTCTCGGGCAAACACGGATCTTAATTCTGGGTTACTCGGGTTAAAGGCTCAATTCATATACACATGCCAAAAACAACAATACTAGATTCAAAGACAACATGTGATTTAATTTACAAACCCAAATTTACCAGGTAATCGATTAATCGACAACATTAAAGAAACCATTAATTTTAATGTCCCTTTCCATTGTCAATTAAAAACACGTATATGGCATATTAGTTATGTATGATTAAACAAACTAATTATTTATCAAACATAAACTACAACAATATACCTATTAGCATATACACACAGTATATCGATTTCATGATATATTACATAGTATGGCTTAGCATGTTAAATCACACCATTCATGGCATATCCCACATAATATCACATAGCATATTAGTTAACGATTGCATAACAAATATATACAGATTGTATATCTGGCCAACATACAGGGATTGGAACCTAAAGCTCCGCTACCAATGTTAGAAAATAGCATGTTCAACATATAAACTTTGCACAGCGGAATTTAAAGGAATTAGAAGACCAACCTCTAACTGGAGCTTTTGATAAAACCCTGTTGAAAATTTAAGGATCCTCTGCAAGTCTCCCTGCTGTATTCTTGAAGATCCTCTGCAAGTCTCCACCACTTAATGGATATTGGTCAAGAGTCTAATCACCTGATTAACAGGAAAGAGACCCACAATCTCACAACCTAAGAGCTCTTTGTATGTCTTGAGATATTTTCTCAGTGTGAGTTTTCCAGAGAGAAAAAGAAGACTAAGGTAAACAGTATTTCCTCTGTCTTCTATTACGTCTAACTCAGTCTCCTTTTAAAAGGAGAGATCACCCCTTTTAAAACTCTAATGATAGGATAACCACCCACATAGGGATATTAGTTGCTGATTTTTAGCAACCAACATATCCACTCACTAGAATAGCCGTTATCACTCCCATAACCTGTAAAGGATAATGGGCTGGCCCATTAAGTCCAACATGGGTGTTAAAATAACCCATAAGACAATATCTCCCACTCACACATGATGGACATAACCATGTATATCTACAAAACAGTTGTGTTATTAGTAGTGGTCTCACTCACCTCACAAAGGTGAAGCATCGAGACACGGAAAGAGTTAGTCCGGTAGTCGTCTTGAATACTCCTCCAGCATTAAAAAAAAGGTGGCGATTTGGAATTTGGATAGTTTATTAAATTTTTTTAGACGACTAAGGAAGGTTGTTTGTTTATTAGTACACTTTCTTAATAATTTTACGGGTTGTTACATCACATATTGCTATGACCACACATATATCTTTTTATAGGAGGAGTTATCGTTGCTATAGTAGATGCCATCGTCTTGAGCTCGCCAGTAACATTGCCCGGAGTTGCAACACCAATCCTCCACCTGGATTCTGTTGAAAACAGTCACAGTTTGATGCTTTTGTGCCCAACGCATATCGCAGGTGAAATGGGTAAAGGGTGGAACAACTCTCACCCCAAACCTGAAGTTGAAATCTCCACCAATGTAAAGAGTATGGTTCCCTAAATCTTGATCCCTAGACCAGCAGTGCAGCAACAATGGCTGCGCATTGCTGCTCATCCCATCGATCACGTGAACTCTGAACATGTGGCAAAAGGGTCTCCATTTGTACATGCTCTTCATTTCCATTCCCATTATGGGGTCTCCTCCATTTGCAGGATATGGCAGGAGGATTAAAACAATAGACAAGAGACACAAGTTTCTTGCAGTAGTAGTAGTAGTAGTAGTCGTCCTCATGGTATATGGAAATGGATGTTTGTCTTGTGAGATGTATAGTTTTTGACTGTGAGGTGCTTTATTTTAGTAGAGGAGTTTGGAATTTATAACGATGATGAATATTCACGGCCTCTCAAAACAAAGTCTTATATGGGAGCAAATTAATGACACTCGTATATATGGATGCATTCAAAAATATAATTAAAATGGAAAGATAGATATGCAAAAGTACCAGAGATTTGATTTCCATTCATGTTCCAAGTACCATATTTGCCTGCCAGTTGTTACATTACTCAGTTACGGATTGAGATAATCCCCCATCAAGTATAATAGGACAAATACAACTCATTCAATCTTCAAGACATTCAAAGGAAAAAATAAAACATTATAGCAAGTGCACGGTCCAGGTTGAATTCGGATTAGTCGGGGCAAAGCTTTGGATATCAAATGAAAAATCAAAAAAAGCAATCTTTTGGTCAAGGGTTGAAATAGAATATAACTGAACTGGAAGAACTTTAGAAACATCCCAGTTAATGATGTAATAATAATCAATGGAGGAAGCTTTAGAACATAAAGGAATGATACCCAGATGGAAAGCTGACTCTGAATGTCCGTTTCTGTAGAATTTGGATGCAAATTACCATATTTGCCTGCCATATCCTCCTTTTCATTTTATAAAATCACACTACAAACTTTTAATCTCAGAATATATTGATTGGCTCTAACCAGTTAACAATAACGACTTTAAACAGGTTTTGGATGACTAGCAATATGAAATTCTTCTTTCCCTTCTGATCATGCGAAAACACTTGATCAAAAACACAAGCCAGTGAACCAAGCATAATCTTGCATTGCCATAGGCTAATCCATACTAGAAACTGTGCTATTGGTAATGGTCCTACCTCATAAAGATGACGCGTCCGAAGAGAGACATTAGTCCGATTAGTCTGATTAGTCCGATAATCGATTCGGATACTCTACTAGTATATTATATAAATATTGAAAGAAACATGGCAATTTGGAACTTGTATAGTTTATTAAATTTTTTAGAAACTTGTTTCATTCATTAGTGCACTTTCTTACATTACATCTATACATTACTATGACCACGTATATATCTTTGTATAGGAGGAGTTATTGTTGCTAAAGTAGATGCCGTCGTCTTGGGCTCGCCAGTAACATTGCCCAGACAAGCAACACCAATCCTCCACGTGGGCTCTGTTGAAAACAGTCACGGTTTGATGCTTTTGGGCCCAACGCATATCGCAGGTGAAACGGGTAAAGGGTGGCACAACTCTCACCCAGAAATGGAAGTTGAAGTCTCCACCAATGTAAAGGGTATGGTTCCCCAGGTCATTATCCCTGGACCAGCAGTGCAGCAACAATGGCTGCGCATTGCTGCTCACCCCATCGATCACATGAACTCTGAACCTATGGCAAAAGGGACTCCAATTTCCCATGCTCGTCGTCGGCACCATTCCCGTCATGGGGTCTCCTCCATTTGCAAGATATGGCAAGAATATTAAAAGCATAGACAAGAGACACAAGTTTCTTGTAGTGCTAGTAGTAGTAGTAGTAGTAGCCCTCATGGTGTGGCTAGGAAATGGATGTCTTGTCTTGTGAGATGTATAGTTAGTGACTGTGCGGTGCTTGTTTTAGTAGAGGAGTTTGGATTTTATAATGATGAATGAACGGAGGAGCATATTATGTGGATGCATTCAAATATATGTAAAAGGAAAATATGGATATGAAAAAGTACCATAGATTTGATTTCCATTCACGCTCAAAGTACTATATTTGCCTGCCAGTTGTTACATTACCAAGTAACGGGAGTGAGATAATCCCCCCTCAAATATAATAGGGACAATCCCAACTCAATTGTCTTAATCTTCAAGACACTACAAGGAAACAAAATAAAATCTATTATGGGACAAATTAATGACACTCGTATATATGGAAGCATTTAAAAATATGGGAAAAAAAAAAAAGATAGATAGATATCCAAAAGTACCAGAGATTTGATTTCCATTCATGTTCAAAGTACCATATTTGCCTGCCAGTTGTTACATTTCCAAGTAATGGATTGAGATAATCTCCCATTAGGTATAATAGGAAAATACAACTCATTTAATCTTCAAGACAGTAAAAGGAAAAAAAAGACAAACATTAATGCAATTTTTGATCTACCAGTTGAAATAGAATACAACTGAACAGGAAGAATTTTAGAGGCATCCCAGTTAATAAATTCTCCTTTTCACTTTACAAAATCATTCTACAAACTTTTAAATAAGTTACCAATAGTGCAGAATCAACTAATGTAATTACTATCCTAAAAAAAAAAAAAGAAGACTAATGGAACTATTAATCTCATAATATATGGATCGGCTTTGCAGTTAACAAATAACGACTCTTAATTAAACCCTTTTAAACAGGTTTTGAATGACTAGCAATATGAAATTCTTTCTTCATTTTGATCATGCAAAAACATAAGCCAGTGAACCAAGCATAATCCTACATTGCCAGAGGCCAATTAAATTGCTGTCCTTTTGGCTACCAACATATTACCTACCTCTCACTTGTGATGGAGGGGAAAACGCACAGAAGGAAACAACACTTCCTTTCATTTGCAATCTGGCCGGGACTCCGCGGTGAGAATCACATTTCTAAAACAACGACATTTACGTCCCACGGATTCGTCACAACAAATTCATTTGTCTTCGAGATTCAAAATCTACATAATCCACATTTGCCTGTCCAATATATCCATGCATATCAAAAGCCTTGTCATCTGTAGGTATATTCACAGAGTCTCGTCCTCTAAAGCCCTCCATCGGTGATGCCCAAGGGGCTGGAGTTGAAGGGTTAGAGCCCGAAGCCTCGTGGTTCATATTGAAGGCACTTGGATTCTGTGGAGAATTTGCCGCTGGTCTCCTGTTGGAGGAGTTGCCTGCTGTCAAGGAGACAGAAGATGATTGTTGCTGCTGGTTCTTCATTGGTGACTTGGGGCGTAGAGACTCTATTTCCGGGGTAGTCAACACAAGATGAGGTGCCTCAGGCGGAGGATTCCTCCCACCCCCTCCTTGCCAAACTTTCCCATCCTTGTCAGCAAAATTCCTGATGTATCCCTGAAAAGGCCAAAGATTGTCAGGTTTAGGAAGGCAAGGACTATACAAGAAGCATGAAGAAACAATATTATCATTGACCCAAGACGCAGGGTATCATCAAACACTGAGTGTACCATTTCACGCTGTGTAAGCAACAAGACAAAGAACGACAACAATTTGCAGGATCCAATAAGAATAGTATATATGACTCATATCACTATAACTTCAGATATTTCCTCAGGCATATTTTTATCATTAATTCCACTACTCTTGATACTTATGTTAGTCCAGGAGCAACGTTAACCTTGATATTGTGAAAAGAAAAAGCATTTCAACTATATATGATTCATATCAGTATTACTTTAGATATTTCCTCAGCATATTTTTAGCATTAATTCCAATGCTCTTGATGCTTATTTACCAAAGAATTCACATAACATGTCCCCCTCTTTCCTTGTTACCCAGGAATAATGTTAACCTTGATATTGTGAAAAGAAAAGGCAATTCAACTATATCCATCTGTAAATGTTAAAGGGCTGAATGTTTCTCAGGTTTTGACTGTTCCGAGTGATGGAAATAGTCCACTGACAAAGCAGCATGGTGACCGTATTCACCTTTTCTAGCCAGATTATGTTTCAGAATAGAATGCTTCAAAAAATATCAATGAAAAAGGCTCCTTCAATCCTCTCTATGAAATGATTTCATGATTGTAATTTGCATATATAGCTTTGAAATTATATTATGAGTAAAAGAATGTATCTTAGCCTAATTAAAGGGATCATAGAGCTGCAATATCTGGAATAGTTATTCCATCAAACAAAGGAAGCCTACTCTAAGTTTTGAGAAGAATCAGATGACCGGCAAAAGTGTGATGTAGCAAAATTATGACAGATTTTGTTCCTAAAACAAATGGTACCTCAGCATTGAAATTTGATGACGATAGCCCTTTGCCAACTGTAAGCCAACCAGATCGAATATTGTGGTCTTCACCAAAGAGCTCAAGCCGCCTACGACCAAGTGAGAAATGCTCAATTATCCGATACATATCTTCAGGCTTTTGAGTTGAACCTGTGGATCCATGTAGAACTTAATAGTAAGTCCAATTTAGTCCATCTTTAAAAACCATAAACGTGGAGAAGGCATATTGTAGTCTTAAAATGATAAACTTGCACCAAATCTCATGAAGTTCTAGTTTCTGAGAATATTATGAGTAAACAGATATTGCAATATCTGAAAGTTGTGAGTAACTTGAAGAAATTCCCCCCAAAAGTAGAAATAAATAAGCATATTGCTCGGGCTTGTTATATTACAAGACTAGACAGAAAAGAGAACATGAACAACCCAACATTCTTTTTACCTTGAACCATCATGTATAGCTGATTGTATCAAATCTCAAATGAACTGATAGGCATCAAGTTAAATACTTTGAAGGGCCAAAGTATGTCACTCACCATAAGGAGGTTCCTCGGCAATTATAACATCAGTGTCAATGTTAGCATGAATTATATGGCCATCAGTGCTGCGTCGAACTGTTCCCTTTATACCCATCAGGCAATGCTCCTTCATTATAATGACCAGCCAAGTATAAAATTCAGGAAAGAAATATTAGCAGGCAAGCATTCATCAAAACGAGAGGTAGAGAAGTGCAGAAATTAACGGTAGAAAACAGTAGATGGTTAACCTTTGAGCGCTGAAACAAAGTATGGGAATCATGGCGCAATCCTGGAGTTGCATTTGTTTTGTTTGTCTTGACCCAACAAATATCCTCACATCTTCGGAAACCCCACTGAAGTGCAAACACAAATAGAAAATATACTTTTAATATCAATAGAAGGCAAATAATCTTACAGCATCTGAGATGAGATTCAACCAAAGCAAAGGAAGCCATTGACAAATATAAATCGAGACACTTAGTAAAGTACCTTCTTTAAGCACTGGCGTCCTTGCTCAAGGCCAACACCATCACCAACCCAAAGAAAGATAAAAGATGGCGTATCTGCTATTGCCTGTAATACATTAAAAGCAACCAAGTCAAGTCAAATGCAGAAGGAATTATTCATTTGGTGATAAAAGATTTCCGCAGATCAAATCTAAACTAGACAGATGCCCCATTAACAACTCAAGCCATCCCAGCAGCACCTTGAAGGAAAGAAATTTAGAGCAAAAGAAACATATGCTAAAAAGATCACTGAAATCCAGTCAGTTTCATGGAAAGGCAATTTCAAAAAATAGTAATTCACGAGGATCGTACCTCGATCTTAAGATTCAATATATCTTCAAATGTCCAATACTCCATATGGTCTGCAACACCAGGAGCACGATGGACATACTCTTCCCACGGAGGGTCCACCAGAATAACATCAAACTTGGTTCTAAAGAACTCTGGAGACAGCTCAAACTCACGCAGATCACATTTCATATACATGGGAGCAGAAGCAGATTTAGCCACAATCTCATCTTTTTTCTGTATAAGCTCCCTAAGCTTTGGGTAGTCCTCCACAACATTGGTCAGCTCTAGTTCCCTAATAAAATTCTGGGGTCGCATGCCCGTATCAACAAAATTCTGCGAGTAATCATTCTGTTCACCTCTTGAAGGAGCTTTGCCAGGAGGTCCACTGCTTCTAGGAGGAACCCAACCCCCAGAAGCCTTGTCCACTGCTGTTCCTCGCACCGGTCCTGCAGGAACAATACCAGCATTGGATATAGCAGGAGGCACTCCCCTACTAGGTGCTCCTTGATTCATAAACATTGCAGGATTTGACGGAGGAGCGCCTGCATTGGGAGGAAATCTTAGAGCTGTTGGTCCAGGAGGAACAGGAGACATAGCAGGTGGAACACCTAACATGTTCATCTCAACACCTCTAGCCCCAGGCCACATAACAGGAGGAGAAAATGATGGAAGGAATACGCTGGGGGAAATCGGAGGAGCTGGGGACATACTGGGGGCAATTGGCTGCATTGGTCCAGGTGGTGGCATTCCTAGAGGTCCAAAAGGTGACCCCATAATGGACAATGGAAGTCCAACTTGCTGGTTGTCTATACCAGAAGGCCGACCCCTTCCTCCTCTCCCCATCCTACTCCCTTTTGGACCCTGGGAAGGAATTCTTCCCTCATGGTTTCCAAACTGTGAACTGTTACTAAAACTTGGACCACCAGCACCGTGACCAGATATAGCTGCTTTCTGACCCCTTCCTTTTGCTCCCTGGTAATCAACATCATCCCTCCACGATCTTGAATCATCCTCCACATACTTTTCCTTTAAATCATCAGCAGAAGATGCAGATCCATGCAAAGAATGTCGCCTTGCCCTCTCATCTCGCCCATGCACCCAATCATCAACATTTGATGTAAATTTCCCATCAGGTTGCTGACTGGCTTCATTTCTCCAGGAAAAGTGGGATCCAGACTCCGCTCGTCCATGATCAAGAGGGACCTCTATGACATCATAATTATCATTTGAAATCCCAAAATTCGATGAAGTTTTGACAGCTTCACCCCTGCTTCGGCCATGAGGTCTTTCATTGTCATTCCTCTCACGGCCATGTCTTGGTTCCCAATCTCGGCCACGATCATATGCAATATCCCCATCTTTTGACTCTCGCTCATTGCCGGTTAACTGCCTTCTTTTCCAATTCTCTTTAGAACTTTCTCGATCTCTATTCCTGTCATTCCAGGAATCATCCCTGCCTTTAGATCTATCATCTCTAGCACCATCCTTTTCTATATCTTTCCGCCTATTGTCGATGCTTCGATCATATTCTATCTCGGACTGTGATTCTTGATGACGTCTAATACTCCTGTCAGGACTTCTGGGCCTGTTAGAGTGACCTAAATCCCTCTTATCTCTAGTCCAGATATTTCCATCTTCATCTACATTGGAAGACCTTCCACGGGTTTCGGGGACCTCTACGCTGGTGGGAGTCCTCTGCTGTCGATGCTTGTCATTCCTCTCTCGACCAAATTTCTCTTCTCGCACGCTAGGACTATCCTTGGTATCATCCTCAACAGCTTCTGACCTGCTCTTGCTCCTGTTCCTCTCCGAATCAAATCTTTTGTCTTCTCTACTGCTGCTTTTCGCCTTACCCTCACTTGGTTCATATCTTGCAGATGTACTCCTCTCTTTAGAATTCTCGTGCTTGGATTCAGAAGGCTTTCCACTTCTGGGATCAGCATTTTCATGATGATTTCCATCCGCTTTCCTCGTAAAGTCTTGATCGTCCCATTTTTTTCTCGAGCTTCTTCCTGCGTCACTAGAACCATGACCCCTCTCCCGACTGCTTTCTCTCCTTTCCGAAGCCCTAGATTCTCTTTCCAGTGCCCTGTCATGCTCAGCATCGTGCGAGGATTCTTCTTTCCTCTTACTTCCATTGCCAGAGCCATCAGATTCCAAGACCTTGGGTGCCAATTTAGTTCTTCCAATCTCATCAGGGTTACTACCGCCGCCTTTATTCCCACTCTGCCTGTTCTCCAGCTCTCCATCCTGGTACCAACTGCTCAACTGTTCCAAGCTACTCTCCTCCTGTTTTTTCTTCATTTGCTTGGAACGATTCTCTTTTCTCGTCTCATACTCATCCTCGTCGCTCCCCGGCCCGCTAGACCTCTTTCGAGTCTCGGTGTTTCTATCCCCACCAGAACTTCTCCTCCTCCCACTACTGCCACTGAATCCTTCAGCTTCTTCCCCACTGCCAGGCTTCCTTGACTTGCTAGACCGGTGCTTCCTCTTATCACTTCCTGCCAGCTCTTCATCCTCACCTGCTCTATCACTCACAAACTCCGAGCTATCCTCCACATCACCTTCCACAAGTGTTCGCCTACGTTCGGGCATTATCTATCTATCTACCCAAACGCAAATAAACCTGAAAACAGAAAAAGGGGAATACAAAGTAACGATGCTGAACCCAAAAGAAGACTAAACCCTAAACACATTCTTCAACCAAAAGCATCAAAGCAAAGTCAAGTCAAGCAAGTACTCTGCTTTCCTTAAAGCCATACAAGAGGGTATCAAAGCAAACCAATTAAAAAAAAAAAAACACTAACCCGAATGAGGAGACAATCTGGGTGGGTCAATCAATCTCTTGGTCAATGTGACACAAAAAACACCGGCATCTCCTTGAAACGATGGGGTCTTTAGTGGTGTTTCACGGAGGAATAAGCTGCGGTCGACGGTGGTGGGTGAATTGGGGAGAGACTATGAGTGGGCGGCGGGGTCCAAAGACGGTGGATCTCGGGTGAGAGTGTGAGAAAAGGAAGAGTAAAAGATAAATTATTGTCGTTTGTTTTAGGGTTTTAGAAATTTGGGAATTTTCAGATGTACAGACGAAGACGTCAGGTTGATGATATTAGAAAACTAATAATAATAATAATAATAATAATATACAGCTTTGGTATCATGTCATTTTTAAAAATATAACACCCGTAAATTATATTATTTTTTTGTCTTGATTAGTTTATATTTAAATAGATTATATAAATAATTCTCCAAAAAAAAGATTATATAAATACCAATGCATATGCATATTTTTCTTTCTTTTTCTTCTTTTCCCTGTAATTTCCCATTCGGTATCCGCTGTGTTGCCGTAATTAGTCCGAATTTGATCCAAATGGCGATTATGATTATGGTCGGTGAACTTCCCAATGAAATTTTCTACATACATATATATTTTTTTATCCTATAGCTTCTTAAGATGGGCAAATTAGTTGATATAGAATCCAATTTTCCTCCCATCTGAATAAATAGAAAAATTCTTATATTTAATTATAATAATTTTTTCTGTGTTTGTGCTCTAAGACTAAAAATAACAGAGAAAATAAGAAACGTAAGGACAATGCCCAATAACATCCAATGCACAATATCAACAGAGATGATAACATCAAACCTGATGGCAAATCGTAGCGGTTATAACTAAAATTTGTGAGATTTGGGATGTAAACGAATTGAGCTACTCGAAATTGACTTCGTGACTATTCAAATTCCGAATTCGACTCGATCTTATCCCAGCTCGAGCCTGCAACGCAATACTTGTTAAGCTCGCGAGCCTTAACGAGCTTTTGTAATTTTATAAAGTTGAGGGGCCTTTATTAGTTAGACCTATTACTAATAATTTGGGCTGGGTTTTTCAATTTTTTCCTAGAGCCCAGTTTTTATTGTGTCGAGCTTAAAGCTCCGTTTACGTATTGCAAGTCAGCTAAATAAAAGCCCATCTCTTTCTTTTTCTTTTTCTTTCACCGTACGTGGGGTTTTCACAGCCATTCTTACTTTGAGAAACTGTAAGATTTTGTTAATTAGGATCCATCTGTTTGATGCAACAAACAAATCAAATCAATACAGTATTATGGATTTGCTAGTTGTTACACAAACACAGGGCGTGAATCAAATCAATACAGCTTCAGGTAAGAATTTGCATTTTAAACTTAATTTTTAAGGGTCATCATACTACAAACTATGAGAAAATTGGCGTTTGAGTATATATAAACAATCCCAATTCACACACAACACAAAACCAATGGCAGAACAGAATGCATACGAATCATAAAACAATTTATCCAAGTAATTCTTCTCACAAATTAAGGTTTTCATGTCCCATTTTATTAGAATTTAAAACTTAAAAAAAAAACAACAAGGGTTTTGATTTTGATCACTAGCTAGCTACCTAGTACATCATATAATATTGCTTCACTATGATCAGCAATATATATAGCTACCTGCAGAGCACTACCTTGCTAATATATATATATGTATCATTTCCAGTCATATTTCTTGGCATAGGTGGAGTTGTCGTTGCTGTAATAGAGCCCATCATCCTGTGCTCGCCAATAACACTGCCCTGAGCTGCAACACCAATCCATCACCTTGCCCTGGTCGAAGACGGTGACATCGTGGAGGTTCTTGGGCCCCCAGCTCATGTCGCAGTTGAAATGGGTGTAGGGCGGCCAAAACCTCGTACCGAAGTGGAAGTTGAAGTCTCCTCCGATGTATAAGGTGTGGTTCCCTAGATCCTGGTCCTTGGACCAGCAGTGAAGCAAGAAGGGCAGGTTGTTGCTGCTGAAGCCATCGATGATATGAACCCTAAATTTGGAGCAAAACCTTATTTTCTTCACGGCCATGCGATCCGAGGAGGATACAAGCAATGGGAAGATTGCAAGAACAATGCAGGCCATGAGGCATAAGGACATTCTTCCAGGCCATGTAAAAGATGACATGGTGGTGGCCGGTGGCTTGCAGGGAGATGAAATGTTGTTTTGCTTATTTCTCTCAAATAGATTAAGAACAAATGAAGAAGCTATATATATATATATATATATAGTGTGTGTGATTTGTCTGTGGATAGATCCAAAATGCACATTTGACTTGTGCTCTAAATAAGATGATGCTGATTTTCTGGATATGCATGGAATAAATGCGATCTACCATATTTTGCCTTGCGTTTTTTGTTGGATAATTAATTAACCAATTGCCATATTTGGTTGTGGGTAATTAGTATCCTTCTATATATATTTTTTTCTCCTAGATACAGGAGAGACGTTCCACTTGGTTTAGTCTAATCACTCAATCACACACACACAAATGATGATGATCCAATGGCTTAGGTTTGAGATTACAGGAATTCAGCTAAAAATGGAAGCAATTAATCTACAAGTATATGGCAAGTGATTAATTCGTGCCAACTAATTAATTAATAAATGCTATAAGCGTTATTTTTCTCTTTGTCTACCTAGCTAGTTAATTTTTCCTTGTTATCTACCTACCTCGTGGTGTTTAGAACATAGAAGAAGCACAGGCCTCTAAAATTAATGACGTTGAAAAAGAACGGAAAGGCTGCAAAATCCAAAAAGACACTAATATATAATTGGATTAGCACACTTTCATACAAGATAAAAACTAGTACAAGATATAGATAGATATGTAAGAAATTAATTATAACTTTTATAAAACTTGCCAATGTTTTTTTCTTCTTCTTTTTTTTTTAAAGAAAGAAATACCTTGTTTTACAAACATGTGGTTTTTCCAAGACTTTGTGAGGTAATAAATAGCAAACTAAGGAGTACTCCAAATTATAAATTCTCCTTAAATAAAAAAAAAATCGAAATAATTGCTTACAATCTTCTCATTAGTTAATTTATAATCACTTCATCATCATCAAAGTACATGCATGATCACTTAATTATATAGTAGTACAATACAACACCATCATATATATTCATATATATTGCTTTGTTTTTTAGTTGGTTACTTTAAGGTTTATAGCTAGCTAGCTAGTACTGTTGCCAGCCATATTTCTTGACATAGGAGGAGTTATCATCGCTGAAGAAGAGCCCGTCATCCTGAGCTCTCCAATAACACTGCTCGGTCTTGCAACACCATTTCCATGTATGAGTCTCGTCGAACACTTCCACATTGCGCAGGTACCTTTGGCCCCAGTCCATGTCGCAGGCAAAATGGGTGAAGGGTGGGATCAAGAACTTAACCCTGAAATGGAAGTTGAAGTCTCCTCCAATATATAAAGTATGATTCCCTAGGTCTTGGTCCTTAGACCAGCAGTGAAGTAGGAGCGGCTGCTGGTTGCTACTGAAGCCATCGATGACATGAACTCGGAATGAGTAGCAAAAGAAATGGTTCATTCCCATCTCCATCCCCATCACGCGGTGGCTATTGGTATTGGCAACAGCTGATATAGGATGAGAAGATGGAACAAAGATTATCATTGCAAGAATAGGTAAAAGGCAGCAGAAGGTGAAGGGTGACATGGTGATGGATTAAGAATGAATTAAGGAAGAATTAATGGGTAATAATTTGTTTTAATGACTTTGATTATATATATATATCTGAAGGTTTCATATATTATATCTTCCTGGTGTACGTTACACAGTCAATAAATGCACATTTGGATTGCCTTTTCCCACTAGCTAATGTTACTATCTATGGTAAAACAATCAAACTACTATATGAATATCTATCTTATTATATATAAAAAAAATACTCTAAATCTCCTTGCCTATATTTTTTAAAAACAAATTACTATATAGGGTTACAACTTTTTTTTTTGGTTTATAACGAACTACTATGTTTGCTTGCCTATTTTTTGTTGGTATTCCAAAATTTATACTATATATACCTTGATGTAAGCATGTGGGGTTGGTACTAATGGTATACCTATTTAATGATTTATCACCATCTAGATTTTTTAAAAACTGTCATTAATTCATAAATTATAAGGTTAATTTTTTTGAAATAATAATTTTTTAAAAATAAAATTTAAGAAAATAAATCATACCATGGTTAGTTGTGAAAAGAGTAAATATGATTAGGAGGAAATTTCAATCCTTACTACTACTCACCATAATATAAATGGGTCGGACTGAGAAAAAAAAAAAGAAGATATTAAATGGGTCGGGGCTGGGCCCAAAAGCAAAGCCCAGAAGAAGAACTTCCCAAGTCTCGGTCTTTGCTCGGTCCACACCAAAAGAAAGAAAACAAAAACCCTCCCTTCCTCCCCTCTTTCCTTCTTTTCTCAAAGAAAAATCTCTCAATAGCATTATTAGCAGCAGAAAGAGCTCAACTTTGACGACGGACGACATGCAGCAGAAGCAGAAGATGATTATTCAACGCTTCTCCTTCCCTCCCGACAGCCCCCCTCTGTCGGTGATCTCCGCCGCCAAGATTTCCGGCATCCCCCTTCCCCCCTCCGTCGCCGCCCCTGCTTCTGCCGTTCCCTCCTTCGTCTTCTCCGATGGGTGGGTACCCCCCTTACCATTTTACTTACTTCGCTTCCTCTTATACAAAAATACAAATTAGGGTTTAACTTCGTCAGTCTCTCTCTCTCTCTCTCTGGGGTGGGGGTTTGTTAATTACAAAGTGATTTTGGATTAAAGTTTGCAGCTTTGCGTTTATTCTCACAAAACCCCACCCACCAAAGCTTCCATCTTTCAGGCTTTCCTGCTTATACATATACTGTGCCCCTACCTGCTTATCCACTCCTGCTTGTTTCTTCCCTATTGCTTATCACTGTCATTTTATTTCCTCTGTTAGCTATATTTTTCACTCTAAATAACTATTTTTGTTAGCTTGCTTTACCTCACCTTGCTTACCTTCTTCCTCTCTAGGTTTCCATTTCTTTTTTTGTAAGTTCCAAATGAAGATGCTTCTTTTCTCTTTCGTTTCTGCTTACTAATATTTTAATTCCTTCTGCTCCGTTCAGGCTTGAATTGCGTGGAGTATATGTGCTTCTACGTTACATTGGTCGGGCTTCCGGCATTTCCCATTTCTATGATCGGGGTGCATTTGAATCTTCCCAGGTGCATTTCTCTTTTTTCTGTTGTTGTTGTTTCTTCACTATCAATATGCACGCAGTTCCTTCCATTCACAACTCCGCCTCTGGAATGTTTCTTTGCTTCATTTTTTTGTTGTTGGTTTTTAAAACTGAATTTCCTATTCGTTAACCTTTTATTGCAGATTGATGAGTGGCTAGATTATGCCCCTATTCTCTCATCCGGCTCTGAATTTGAGAATGCCTGCAAGTATATTGACTCCTTTCTGGAGAAGCGTACTTTTCTCGTCGGGCATTCTCTATCCATTGCAGACATTGCAATTTGGTCAGGCTTAGCAGGTACTGAATTCACCTCTTAAATAATTTTCTCCCTCTCCTTTGTGATTGAATATTGTAAGATTCCTTCACTATAGCCACTTTGAAACATTTTCCTGATTCAAAAAAAAAAAAAAAGAAAGAAAATATGTATCTCTCTTTTCACTTGTTTATCCCAAAGCCTACCTGCTGCAACAGAGAAAGACGAAAAAGGAGCTTGCTTATCCATCTCTTGTTTGCTGGATTTCTAAATAGGTGCCATGTGATTCATTCATTTATTTAATTGAACTTGATTTGTGAGTCATAGGGTCAAGGAACATGGGCCTGGTATTTTATCTTTTGTTGAATTACTTCATTTTGCAAATTTACTGGCAATGCAACAATTCATGATGCACTAAGTTTTCGTTCGGATTTTGCAG
>JAKUCV010006627.1:72102-139313 GCA_028386065.3 Turnera subulata | reverse complement strand
AAAAAGAAAAGTGAAGAAAGAAAAGAGAGGAGGAAGGGTCTTTAGGGCTTGACCCGCCAGCCCGAACGACGCGTCGTTCGGCTGGGCGCGGTCAACCCGCCCCGTTGACTCCTTTCCCTTTTTTTTTTTTTTTTTTTGAACAGTTCCAAAACGACGTAGTTTCGGGGAAACTACTTCAAAACCTAATTCTCAACCCCGAAACCCGATTAAACTCCAACGAAAGCCGAACCCATCATCCCATCAACTTAATTCCTTTATAACCAAGGTAAAATAATTTATTTCCTTGTCCAAAAATCCGGAAATTCCTCAAGGGTAAAATTGGAATAAAAATTCCGAAAATTCCGAGAAAAAATCAAATTACGAAATTCGGGGCGTTACATAAGAAAACTTTGTAACCTATCCTACGAGTTTCGTGCACAATAAAGTTTGGTGATAAGGCACCCAAACGAAGAATTCGACCCCATTAATGTGTTCGCGCGAATATTTTAGGAATCTAGGAAACTTCGAAAACTTTAGTCCGACTTTTGTGTGCAAAAAAGGTTTCATTAATGTAGGACCTAGACGCAGAATTAAACACTAGTAACTCGTTCGCGCGGTTATTTTAGGGTTAAGCAAACTTTGTAACCAATTCTACGAGTTTCGTGCGTAAAAAAATTTGGTGATAAGGCACCCAAACGAAAAATTTGACCCCATTAACTCGTTCCGACGATTATTTTAGGGTTTAGCAGACTTCGTAACCTATCCTACGAGTTTTAAGCACAAAAGGTTTTGGTGATAACACTCCCAGACGCAGAATTTGACCCCATTAATGCGTTCGCGCGGTTATTTTAGGGTGTAGCAAACTTCGAGTTTCGTGTGCAAAAAAAGTTTGGTCAATCTAGGACATAGACATAGAATTGAACCCTATTAACTTGTTTGCTCTGTTATTTTTGGGTTTAGCAAACTTCGTAACCTAGCTTACGAGTTTCGCGCTCAAAAAAAGTTTTGATGATAAGGCACCCAGACGCAGAATTTGACCCCATTTACGCGTTCGCGCGGTTATTTTAGGGTTTAGCAAACTTCAAAAACTTTTCTACGACTTTCGTGTGCAAAAACAAGTTTGTTAATCTATGACCTAGACGCAGAATTGTACCCCATTAACTCGTTCGCGCTGTTATTATAAGGTTTAGCAGACTTCAAAAGCTATCGTACGAGTTTTGAGCATAAAAGGTTTTGGTGATAACGCTCCCAGACGCAGAATTTGGCCCCATTAACGCATTCACGTGATTATTTTAAGGTTTAGCGAACTTCGAGTTTCGTGTGCAAAAAAAGTTTGGTTAATCTAGGACCGAGACACAGAATTGAAACCTATTAACCCGTTGGCGCAGTTATTTTAGAGTTTAGCAAACATCGAAACCTATCCTACGAGTTTCGTGCCCAAGAAAGTTTTGATGATAAGGCACCCAAATGAAGAATTTGACCCCATTAACGCGTTCGCTCGGTTATTTTATGGTTTAACAAACTTCGAAACATTCCGACGGCTTTCGCGTGCAAAAACAGTTTGGTTAATGTAGGACCAAGAACAAGAATTGAACGGAACCCATTAACTCGTTCGTGCTGTTATTTTAGGGTTTAGCAAACTTCGTAACCTATCCTACAAGTTTCGTGCGCAAAAAAGTTTTGGTGATAAGGCACCCAGACGCAGAATTTTACCCCATTAACGCATTCGCGTGGTTATTTTAGGGTTTAGAAAACTCTAAATACTTTTGTACGAGTTTTGTGTGCAAAACTTGTTTGGTTAATATTGGGCCTAGACGCAAAATTGAACACTAGTAACTCGTTCGCGCTGTTATTTTAGGGTTTAGCAAACTTCGTAACCAATCCTACGAGTTTCGTGCGCAAAAAAGTTTTGGTGATAAGGCACCCAGATGCAAAATTTGACCCCATTAACGCATTCGCACGGTTATTTTTGGGTTTAGCAAACTTCAAAAACTTTCGTACGACTTTTGGGTGCAAAAAAGTTTGGTTAGTCTAGGACCTAGAAGCAGAATTGAACCCCATTAACTCGTTCGCGCTGTTATTTTAAGGTTAAGCAAACTTCGTAACCTACCATACGAGTTTCGTGCGCAAAAAAGTTTGGTGATAAGGCACCCAGACGAGAATTTGACCCCGTTAACGTGTTCGCACGAATATTTTAGGAATCTAGCAAACTTCAAAACTTTAGTCCGACTTTCGTGGGCAAAAAAGTTTGGTTAATGTAGGATCTAGACGTAGAATTTAACCCTACTAACTTGTTCGCGCTGTTATTTTAGGGTTTAGCAAACTTAGTAACCTATTCTACGAGTTTCGTGCGCAAAAAAGTTCGGTGATAAGGCACCCAGACGAATAATTTGACACCATTTTAGCGTTCGCGCGAATATTTTAGTGTCTAGCAAATTTTGAAAGCTTTCATCCGACTTTCGTGTGCAAAGAAGGTTTGGTTAATGTGGGATCTAGACGCAGAATTGAACCCTATTTGCGTACGATTCTTTTATTCAAAAAGAATTCCCTCAGATGAAGAGGGGAAAGCAATATAGTAAAGAGCAAAATGCCTGGTTGATGATTATTATGTAAGGGCTACTCTTTCTTCCCAATTCCATTACTCTCTCGGGAAAAGTATGTTCCAGCCGAAGTCCGCTAACAGTTCACTCTTAGTGTTCAGGTTCTAAGGATTGGATTTAGTTCTTTGGTCAGTGAGAAATACTAGCTAAATGAGCAATTGATTCAATTGTTAGGCGCATTTAACTCTTTCGCACTGTTATTTTAGGGTTTAGCAAACTCAGTAACCAATTCTACGAGTTTCGTGTGCAAAAAAATTTTGGTTATAAGGCACCAAGACGAAGAATTTGACCCTATTAACGCGTTTGCGCAGTTATTTTAGGGTTTAGCAAACTTCGAAAACCTTGCTACGACTATCGTGTGCAAAAACGGTTTGGTTAATCTAAGACCTAAACACAGAAATGAACCCCATTAACTCGTTCGTGCTGTTATTTTAGGGTTTAGCAAACTTTGTAACCTGTTCGACGAGTTTCAAGCGCAAAAAGTTTTGGTGATAACGCACCCAGACGCAGAATTTGACCCCATTAACGCATTTGCGCGGTTATTTTAGGGTTTAGCAAACTTCGGGTTTCGTGTGCAAAATTTTTTGGGTTAATCTAAGACCAAGACGCAGAATTGAACCCATTTAACTCGTTTGCGCTGTTATTTTAGGATTTAGCAGACTTCGTAACCTATTCTACGAGTTTCGTGCGCAGAACGTTTTGGTAGTAACGTACCCAGATGCAGAATTTGACCCCATTAACGCGTTCTCGCGGTTATTTTAGGGTTTAACAAACTTCGAGTTTCGTGTGCAAAAAAAGTTTGGTTGAACTAGGACCTAGACATAGAATTGATCCCCATTAACTCGTTCGCGCTGTTGTTTTAGGGTTTAGCAAACTTCGTAATCTATCTTACGAGTTTCATGCGCAAAAACATGTTAATAATAATAAGGCACCCAGATGCAGAATTTGACCCCATTAACGCGTTCGCGTGGTTATTTTAGGGTTTAGGAAACTTCGAAAACTTTCGTACGAGTTTTGTGTGCAAAAAATTTTTGGTTTATATAGGACCTAGACGCAGAATTGAACACTATTAAATCGTTCGTGCTGTTATTTTAGGGTTTAGCAAACTTCGTAACCTATTCTACGAGTTTCATGAGCAAAAATGTTTTGGTGATAAGGCACCCAGACGCAGAATTTGACCCCATTAATGCATTCGCGCGGGTATTTTAGGGTTTACCAAACTTCAAAAACTTTCGTACGACTTTCGTGTGCAAAAAAAAATTGGTTAATCTAGGACCTAGATGCAGAATTGAACCCCATTAACTCGTTCGCGCTGTTATTTTAGGGTTAAGCAAACTTCGTAACCTATCCTACGAGTTTCGTGCACAATAAAGTTTGGTGATAAGCCACCCAGACGAAGAATTTGACCCCATTAACGCGATCACATGAATATTTCAGGAATCTAGTAAACTTCGAGTTTCGTGTGCAAAAAAAGTTTGGTTAATCTAGGACCTAGACGCAAAATTGAGCCCCATTAACTAGTTCGCCCTGTTATTTTAGGGTTTAGAAAACTTCATAACCTATCCTAAGAGTTTCGTGTGCAAAAAAGGTTTAGTGATAAGGCACCCAGATGCAGAATTTGACCCCATTTATGCGTTCGCGCGGTTATTTTAGGGTTTAGCAAACTTCGAAAACTTTTCTACGACTTTCATGTGCAAAAAAACGTTTGTTAATCTATGACCTAGACGCAGTATTGAACCCCATTAACTCGTTCGCGCTGTTATTTTAGGGTTTAGCAGACTTCGTACGACTTTCGTGTGCAAAAAAAAATTAGTTAATCTAGGACCTAGATGCAGAATTGAACCCCATTAACTCGTTCGCGCTGTTATTTTGGGTTAAGCAAACTTCGTAACCTATCCTACGAGTTTCGTGCACAATAAAGTTTGGTGATAAGGCACCCAGGCGAAGAATTTGACCCCATTAACGCGATCACATGAATATTTCAGGAATCTAGTAAACTTCGAGTTTCGTGTGCAAAAAAAGTTTGGTTAATCTAGGACCTAGACGCAAAATTGAGCCCCATTAACTAGTCCGCCTTGTTATTTTAGGGTTTAGCAAACTTCGTAACCTATCCTACGAGTTTTGTGTGCAAAAAAGTTTTAGTGATAAGGCACCCAGACGCAGAATTTGACCCCATTTATGCGTTCGCGCGGTTATTTTAGGGTTTAGCAAACTTCGAAAACTTTTCTACGACTTTCATGTGCAAAAAAACGTTTGTTAATCTATGACCTAGACGCAGTATTGAACCCCATTAACTCGTTCGCGCTGTTATTTTAGGGTTTAGCAGACTTCGTAAGCTATCCGATGAGTTTCGAGCGCAAAAGGTTTTGGTGATAAAGCTCCCAGACGCAGAATTTGCCCCTATTAATGCGTTCACGCTGTTATTTTAGGGTTTAGCAAATTTCAACTTTCGTGTGTAAAAAAAGTTTGGTTATTCTAGGACCTAGACGCAGAATTGAAACCTATTAACTCGTTCGCGCTGTTATTTTAGGGTTTAGCAAACTTCGTAACATATCCTACGAGTTTCGTGCCCAAAAACGTTTTGAAGATAAGGCACACAGATGCAGAAATTGACCCCAATAACACGTTTGCACGGTTATTTTATGGCTTAACAAACTTCGAAAACTTTTGGACAACTTTCCCGTGCAAAAACAGTTTGGTTAATATAGGACCTAGAAGTTGAATTGAACCCATTAACTCATTCGCGCTGTTATTTTAGGGTTTAGCAAACTTTGTAACCTATCCTACGAGTTTCGTGCGCGAAAAGGTTTTGGTGATAAGGCACCCAGACGCAGAATTTGACCCCATTAACGCATTCGCGTGGTTATTTTAGGGTTTAGCAAACTTCGAAAACTTTCGTACAAGCTTTGTGTGCAAAAATTGTTTGGTTAATGTAGCGCAGAATTGAACACTATTAACTCATTCGCGCTGTTATTTTAGGGTTTAGCAAACTTCGTAACCTATCCTACGAGTTTCGTGCCCAAAAAAGTTTTGATGATAAGGCACAGAGACGCAGAAATTGACCCCATTAACACGTTTGCACGGTTATTTTATGGTTTAACAAACTTCGAAAACTTTCAGACAACTTTTGCGTGCAAAAATAGTTTGGTTAATATAGGACCTAGAAGTTGAATTGAACCCATTAACTCGTTCGCGCTGTTATTTTAGGGTTTAGCAAACTTTGTAACCTATCCTACGAGTTTCGTGAGCAAAAAGGTTTTGGTGATAAGGCACCCAGACGCAGAAATTGACCCCATCAACGCATTCGCGTGGTTATTTTAGGGTTTAGCAAACTTCGAAAACTTTCGTACGAGTTTTGTGTGCAAAAATTGTTTGGTTAATGTTGGACCTAGTTGCAGAATTGAACACTATTAACTCGTTCGCGCTGTTATTTTAGGGTTTAGCAAACTTCGTAACCTATCCAACGAGTTTCGTGCGCAAAAAAGTTTTGGTGATAAGGCACCCAGACGCAGAAGTTGACCTCACTAACGCGTTCGCGCGGTTATTTTAGGGTTTAGGGAACTTCGAAAACTTTCTTACAACTTTCGTGTGCAAAAAAAGTTTGGTTAATCTAGGACTTAGATGCAGAATTGAACCCTATTGACTCGTTCGCGCTTGATAGGGAAGCCTAAATTACTATAGGAGCAGCCCAAGAATAAGGGTCCAAATGTTTAGGGTCCAATTAGTTAGACATAGAAATGGGGATTGATTGTAACCTTAGATCATTAAGATAAGGACAAAGGAGAGCCATTAGATTGTAATGAAGGGGGAGTATAAAAAAGTCCCCATATCTTGTAACAAGGATGATGAATAACAATACCCTACATTTCTCTATTGAATATACTCTCTAATATCATTGGCGCCGTCTGTGCGGATTGAACAAAAAGCCAAGCTCAACAACAATCAACGATTTTTTCTACCAAGATTGAGCCATCCGGCAAGCGAGTAGTAGCCGGAGTCACTGCGAGCACTGTCAAGGGTGGAAGCAAGCACCTGATCCGGTTAGATCTGAGACCAAATCGACCGGATCCGAGCCAAGCCCGGGGAGATTCGAGGAGCCATGCGTAGCCGCCGAACAAGGGACCCGACTCGGTCCGTCGCCGCTTGTGACGAGATCCAGCGACCAAACCATCACCGCGAGGTTCGAGCACCATGTCGTGCGGCTGACGGAGAACAACAAGGAGGGGCGAGATCGAGCCGGATATCGAACAGACACAACGCCGGAGCGAAACCCAAATGGATCTTAAACGAGCACCACCCGTGCGTCACCGATCAGAAGAGGTTACAGGAGTTGGATCCAGTTAGGTCCAGCCCCAACCTGTAGAGATCCGAGAAGTCGCGCACAGAGAGCCCGACGCTAACCACTTCCGCGTGCAGGAGCCACGAGCCCCTAGTCGTCGCCAGCCAAGCCGATCCATGCTCGCCACAACCAGATCCGGTGGAGCGCCGCCGCCTAGGAAGGAATCATCACCATTCTGCGTTGAAAAGGGGCAACATAGACGGGGATCTGACGTTGAGGACAAGCCGCCGCTGCTCGACACAAACCGCCAGTTGCTGGAGGAGCGACGCCTTCTCGCTGAAGTTGTGAGGGAGAAGAGGAAGTGACGCACAGTGAAGACGCAACTCGCGTGGGAAAAAAATTTTTTGTCGCTTAGGCGCGTGAAGAAAATGGGGGAAAAATCGTTGTTGGACCATCCACTTACTCCACCGGCCCGGAAGCTCCATTGGCCCGGAAACTACACTGGCCCGGAAGCTCTACGTGACCCAAAATGTGTATAAGGCCCGAATGGAAAATTAGTATTCAGCAACGTCCAGAACGTTCCTAGAACCTCTTATCCATTATTATTCTTTGAAATTATGTTATTCTTATGCCATTAATTAATTATTATTTTATTTGATTGAACATCTTATGCATCTTTACTTGATTATCTTGTACTTGTATATGACTTATCTTGCGTGTTATGAATCTATGCGATGAATTAGTAACCATTTATTTTTGAAAGAAATATTGATCGAGGTACTATGAGCATTGGGATGGACATACCCATCGAGAATGCTTCCTCAAAGAGGGGCCTAAGCTCAATGTGAGTGTCAAACGCCAAGGAAATAGACAGAAAACCTCAGGAGGAGGCAGAGGACCAGAGAGGGTTGCTAAAGCTAAATGCCTAGTGGATAGAGCGGAACAATGAGATTCGGAGCCGAGGCAATTGGACAAGCCGTCAACTGGGCGTGTGGAACCCTGAATTTGGAGAACCCTGCCTGAAAAGTTGCCAGGCTATTATAAGGGTGCAAAACTTAAAGAGGAGGGAGAACTCCCAATTTAACTTAAGAACAACCCCATGAAGATGATGCAGGAACAACTTATTCCAACAGAGCTGCCTGTTCGGGAGGAGAATTGATGAGGCAAAAATACCACAGTTGGTGGATTCACTGTCGCACTTGAATGTGCAAGATCGCGTGTTGGAGCAACATATGCTTGTTTCGAAAAATAGAGAAGGAGAGAACCTGAGTGCCAACAAGCAGTCGGAATGCTGATGTCCATTTGGAACCCTGCTCAAGGAGCGACCGAGACTGAGAAAGAATGTCGAACTTTGAAGAAAATCTTCAAAAGGCCACTGAAGGAGGCGGAAGGCCAAGAAAGGCCAGCACATCTAGGTGCAGAGGTGCTAGAACGGAATTGGCAGGAACCTGCGCTTGCGGGAACCTATTAGAGGCAATTGAAGGAACCCTCAATGGAATGGGGCGGAGAAATCAGGTCAACCTGATGGACAAAGGCAACGAGCTGATACTCATGCCTACAAAATGAAGAGAAGGGACCAAAGAGGGCAAACTGAACTCTAAAGAAAATCTCCAAAAGGCCACTAGAGGAAGCGAAAGACCGAGAAAATCAGCGCAGCCAGGAGCACAAATGCTTGAACGGAGCTGGCAGGAACCTGAACTAGCAGGAATCTGTGTACGACTAACATGGGGAACCCTGGCAGAAACTTAAGCTAGCAGGAACCTGTTAAAAGCAGCTGGAAGAACCCTCGATTGAACGGAATGACAGGATCAGGCCAACATAATGACAAAAAGCTAGAAACTGATGCTCGAGTCTAGAAAACAAAGAGAAAGGACTGGTTCATGATGGCAAAACACATCCCATGAAGCTCAAATAGAGCAGAGGCACCAAATCATTGAGAGAATCACCATAAACATAAGAGGATTATTCATTAAGACCTCCATTGAGGTGTCAGAGTCCCGGAAGCCCACATAAAGAGGCGCAAGATGCTTTAATTAAAGCAAGTTGATGTTTGGAGAGAAGAACCTTCAGGGGAGGTCGGGAACTTGCTAAAGATGGAGAAGGAAGACCGCTAAGAAGGTCAGACGCTTGATGGATGCAAAATGAGTAGCTGACAATGCTTTAATTAAAGCATATTGATGTTCGGAGAGAGGAACCTGAAGAGAAGTCGAGCATCTACGAAAGATGGATCAGGAAAATTGCTAAGAAGGTCAAACGTTTAATGAAAGCAAAATGAGTAGTTGACAATGCTTCAATTAAAGCATGTCCATGTTGGCAGAAAGGAACCCTCAAGAGAGGTCGGGCACCTTCCGAAGTTGGAGAAGGGAGCCCGCTGAGAAGGCCAGACGCCTAACAAAAGCAAAGTGACCAGTCTGCAATGCTTTAATTAAAGCACATTGAAGTTTAGAGAAGGGACCTGTGACAAAGAGGAGGACGTCCACTGAAGCGAAGAAAGATGGAAACTATCTACCACCTTCAAAGCAACCATCATTATTGCCTTTCAAAGAGCAATTAAAAAATTTGGAGAAGAACCCTACTGAAAGAATACAAAAATTTGTCAAACGAAAACAACTGCCCGGAAGATGAGATACCCAACCAACATTCAAATATCGACCAAAGGCAAGAACAACTGCCCAAAGAGATAACCTAGAAGATCACAAAGAAAGTGAGTAAAGACGAGTTTCCTACTCAAGGGAAGCATAAGGATGAAACTTGAGAGCAAGACCATGAGATGCGTATGGCCCCTAGGAGTCATAAAGCGCCAAGGCTTAAAAAGGGTTCATAAAGCACAAAGGCCAAAGAGTGCCGAACAATGCGAAAAGCCCCAACGAATGCCACAAAGCAAGAATGGTCCAGGTAGTGCCGAAGCACAAATCAGTGTTCTTGATCTCAAGTGAATCTGCATGCTTACCTTAGTAAAGGAACCATCACAAAGTCCCAAAGAGGACATCCACTACTCAAGCAAAATGCATTGTACGGGAAGGTCTAATGACCATAAAGGCATAAAAAACAAAGTCACAACAAGTGGCTAAAGAATGCCAATGAGCAGTACGAACCCTTAGTGGACCAGAAGCAACCAGAGGTGCAGGATACGGACTGCTAAGAAGAAATGACAGGTCGGACTGCAGTGTGGGAAGAATAATGAGCTCCCCGCAGTGTCCCGAACCCTCAACAAATAGACCAAGGGTCTATAAATACTAAAAATAGCCATTAAACCAAGGGTCTATAAATACTAAAGGCCCAGGAGTGGCCAAGACCAAGGGTCTATAAATACTAATGCCCTTACTGAGTGGCCAAAGTAAACCCTCAACGAAGGATCATGAAGGGTCAAGAACCTCAAAAAGTAAACCCTCAACGAAGGGTCATTAAAGGTCCGGAGCCCCAAAAAGTAAACCCTCAACGAAGGGTCATTAAAGATCCGGAACCCCAAAAAGTAAACCCTCAACGAAGGGTCATTAAGGGTCTGGAACCCCAAAAAGTAAACCCTCAACGAAGGGTCATTAAGGGTCCGGAATCCCAAAAAGTAAACCCTCAACGAAGGGTCATCAAAGGCCCAGAGAGTGGCCGAAAGACCAAAGGTCTATAAAAACAAAGGCCCAGAGAGTGGCCCAAAGACCAAAGGTCTATAAAAACAAAAGCCTAGAGGGTGGCCAGAAGACGAATAGTCTATAAAAAAATAACGCAAGTCCCCGACAAGTGATGCCCTCACATCCCATGAACCCTCATTGAGAGGTTCCTGGTGAAACAAAAAAGTGGGAGGCCATAAGGACATAAATCCTCAACAATGAGGCTCCTGGTACAACTCCAAAGAAGGGAAAAACTAAGAACCTCCTCAAAAGCAGCTCTAAAAAAGAAATAGCCAAGCAACGGTGTAAGTTCACTACAAAAGAATACATTCAGAAGATGAAAGGCAAAAAACAAACACACAAAGTGATAGAGGGGCTAAACCAACTAAAGACAAATAGAAGGCATGATCCCTGGAGTGGACGGGACCCTAAAGGCATACAGAGGGGCTAAACCAACTGAAGACACGCAGAAGGCAAGATCTCTGGAGTGGACAGGAACCTAAAGGCAGACAGGGGGCTGAATCCAGCTATGAACCTACTAAAGCCAAAACGAAGAAGGGTGGAATGCGCGCTCAACTTTTTTTTTCCTTCATCAAGTTTTTATCCCATTGGATTTTTCTTGATAAGGTTTTTAATGAGGTAGTCCTTCCAAAAGCCGTGTTCCACTAACTAGATGGCGTCTATGTCATTAAGGTAAATGCCCGACCTCGTTCCAAGCTCGGACATTTGGGGGCTCTTGATAGGGAAGCCAAATTAGTATAGGGGGAGCCCAAGAATAAGGGTCCAAATGTTTAGGGTCCAATTAGTTAGACATGGTAATGGGGATTGATTGTAACCCTTAGATGATTAAGATATGGACAAAGGAGAGCCATTAGAATGTAACGAAGGGGGAGTAAAAAAAAGGCCCCATATCTTGTAACAAGGATGATGAATAACAATACCCTACACTTCTCTATTGAATATACTCTGTAATATCAGCGCTGTTATTTTAGGGTTAAGCAAACTTCGTAACCTATCCTACGAGTTTCGTGCGTAAAAAAGCTTGGTAATAAGGCACCCAGACGAAGAATTTGACCCCATTAATGTGTTCGCGCGAATATTTTTGGAATCTAGCAAGCTTCGAAAACTTTAGTCCGACTTTCGTGTGCAAAAAAGGTTTGGTTAATGTAGGATCTAGATGCAGAATTGAACCCTATTAACTCGTTCGCACTGTTATTTTAGGGTTTAGAAAACTTAGTAACCTATTCTATGAGTTTTGTGCGCAAAAAAGTTCAGTGATAAGGCACCCAGATGAAGAATTTGACACCGTTATAGCGTTCGCACGAATATTTTAGTGTCTAACAAATTTCAAAAACTTTCGTCCGACTTTCGTGTGCAAAAAAAGCTTGGTTAATGTGGGATCTAGATGCAAAATTGAACCCTATTTGCGTACGAATCTTTTATTCAAAAAGTATTCCCTCAGGTGAAGAGGGGAAAGCGTTATAGTAAACAGCAAAATGCCTAGCTAATGATTATTATGTAAGGGCTACTCTTTCTTCCCAGTTCCATTACTCTCTCTGGAAAAGCCTTTTCCAGCCGAAGTCCGCTAACAGTTCACTCTTATTGTTCAGCTTCTAAGGAATGGATTTAGTTCTTCGGTTAGTGAGAAATACTAGCTAAATGAGGAATGGATTCAACTGTTAGGTGCATTTAACTCGTTCGCGTTGTTATTTTAGGGTTTAGCAAACTTAGTAACCTATTCTACGAGTTTCGTGCGCAAAAAATTTTTGGTGATAAGGCACCCAGTCGAAAAATTTGACCCCATCAACACGTTCACGCGGTTATTTTAGGGTTTAGCAAACTTCGAAAACTTTACTATGATTATCGTGTGCAAAAAACGTTTGGTTATTCTAAGACCTAGACGCAGAATTGAACCCCATTAACTTGTTCGTGTTGTTATGTTAGGGTTTAGCAGACTTCGTAACCTATTCTACGAGTTTTGAGTGCAAAAAGTTTAAGTGATAACGCACCCAGACGCAGAATTTGACCCATTAACGCATTCGCGCGGTTATTTTAGGGCTAAGCAAACTTCGAGTTTCGTGTGCAAAATTTTTTTTGTTAATCTAAGAACTAGACGTAGAATTGAACCCATTTAACTCGTTTGCACTGTTATTTTAGGGTTTACAGACTTTGTAACCTATCCTACGAGTTTTGTGCGCAAAACGTTTTGGTGACAATGCACCCAGACGCAGAATTTGACCCCATTAACGCGTTCACGCAGTTATTTTGAGGGTTTAGCAAACTTCGAGTTTAGTGTGCAAAAAAAGTTTGGTTAAACTAGGACCTAGACGTAAAACTAAACCCCATTAACTTGTTCGCCCTGTTATTTTAGGGTTTAGCGAACTTCGTAACCTATCCTACGTGTGCAAAAAATTTTTGGTGATAAGGCACCCAAACGAAGAATTTGACCCCATCAGCGCATTCGCGCGGTTATTTTTGTGTTTAGCAAACTTCGAAAACTTTGCTACAACTATCGTGTGCAAAAAAACGTTTGGTTATTCTAAGACCTAGACGCAGAATTGGACCCCATTAACTCGTTCGTGCTGTTATTTTAGGGTTTAGCAGACTTCGTAACCTATTCTACGAGTTTCGAGCGCAAAAAGTTTTGGCAATAAAGCACCCAGACGCAGAATTTGACCACATTAAAGCATTCGCACGGTTATTTTAGGGTTTAGCAAACTTCGAGTTTCGTGTGCAAAAAACTTTTGGTTAATCTAAGACCCAGACGCATAATTGAACCCATTTAACTCGTTTGCGCTGTTATTTTAGGGTTTAGCAGACTTCGTAACCTATCCTACGAGTTTCGTGCACAAAACGTTTTGGTGATAATGCACCCAGACGCAGAATTTGACCCCATCAACGCGTTCGCGTGGTTATTTTAGGGTTTAGCAAACTTCGAGTTTTGTGTGCAAAAAAAGTTTGGTTAAACTAGGACCTAGACGTAAAACTGAACCCAATTAACTCGTTTCGCCCTGTTATTTTAGGGTTTACCAAACTTCGTAATCTATCATATGAGTTTCGTGCGCAAAAAAGTTTTGGTGATAAGGCACTGAGACGAAAAATTTGACCCCATTATTTTAGGGTTTAGGAAACTTCAAAAACTTTCGTACGAGTTTCGTGTGCAAAAAATGTTTGGGTTATACAGGACCTAGACGCAGAATTGAACACTATTAAATCGTTCCCGCTGTTTTTTTAGGGTTTAGCAAACTTCGTAACCTATCCTACGAGTTTGATGCGCAAAAAGTTTTGGTGATAAGGCACCCAGACGCAGAATTTGACCCCATTAATGCTTTCGCGCGGTTATCTTAGGGTTTAGCTAACTTTGAAAACTTTCGTACGACTTTCGTGTGCAAAAAAAGTTTGGTTAATCTAGGACCTAGAAGCAGAATTGAACCCCATTAACTCGTTCGCTGTTATTTTAGGGTTAAGCAAACTTCGTAACCTGTCCTACGACTTTCATGCAGAATAAAGTTGGGTGATAAGGCACCCAGACGAAGAATTTGACCCCATTAACGCGTTCGCGTGAATATTTTAGGAATCTAGCAAACTTCGAGATTCGTGTGCAAAAAAAAGTTTGGTTAAACTAGGACCTAGACACAGAATTGAACCCCATTAACTCGTTCGCGCTGTTATTTTAGGGTTTAGCAAACTTCGTAATCTAACCTACGAGTTTCGTGCGCAAAAAAGTTTTGGTGATAAGGCACCCAGACGTAGAATTTTACCCTATTAGTGGGTTCGCACGGTTATTTTAGGGTTTAGCAAACTTCAAAAACTTTCCTACGACTTTCATGTGCAATAAATGTTTGGTTAATCTAAGACCTAGACGCAGAATTGAACCCCATTAACTCGTTCGCGCTGTTATTTTAGGGTTTAGCAGACTTCGTAAACTATCCTACGAGTTTCGAGCGCAAAAAGTATTGGTAATAACACACGCAGACGCAATTTGATCCGATTATCGCGTTCGCACGGTTATTTTAGGGTTTGGCATAGTCGAAAACTTTCGTACAACTTTCGTGTGTAAAAACAGTTTGGTTAATGTAGGACCTAGAGGCAGAATTGAACCCCATTAACTCGTTCGCGCTGTTATTTTAGGGTTTAGCAAACTTTGTAACCTATCCTACGAGATTCGTGCGCAAAAAAATTTTGTGATAAGGCACCCAGATGCAGAATTTGACCCCATTAACGCGTTCTTGCGAATAATTTAGGGTTTAGCAAACTTCAAAAACTTTCGTACGAGTTTCGTGAGCAAAAAAAGTTTGGTTAATCTAGGACCTAGATGCAGAATTGAACCCCATTAACTCATTCACGCTGTTATTTTATGGCTTAACAAACTTCGTAACCTATCGTACGAGTTTCATGTGCAAAAAATTTTTGGTGATAAAGCATCCAGACGCAGAATTTGATACGGCAACAGTCCTAGAACTAAGCTAGAATCACCTCCGAATCAATGTTTGTCCCCGACCCCAAATTCAATCAACCGGGATAGAACTCTTCACCCCCAAAACAACAAGGAATTGGTAACAAAGAGTATGAAAGAATTGAAATAACGCCACAAGTAAAAACTTACTTGATAAGTTGATTCAATCCTTGAAGTAAAAACTAGAAGAACCACTCTCTTCCAAAGATAAGTATTAAGCTTTCTTATAAACACTCAAATCATCATGTATAATCTGATTTCAAACTTGCTACATGGTTGGCTTTTATAGAAGCCAAAAACCAAAGGATTGAATTTTAAATACAAGCACTAATCATCTTTTGTTTTCTTTAATGCACACCAACCATACTAACACCAACCACACCAACAAACCAAATGATGAAAGAGCACTCAATCAAGATAGTGGGAACCTCCAGCTCCAAAGTGGATTTTCCAGCCTGAAAATGAACAGTAACGCCGAAAGTGAATAGTAATTTTTGGCAGTGAATAGTAATTTCCGTCGTGAACAGAACCGAACAGTAAAATGCCTATTGTGACTGGAATCTTCCAGAATGCTCACACACTTGGGGATCTCTTTAAAGTCCTCTCCAAGCTTGATCTTTGTGTCCTCTTGAAGTTCTTGTGAAATTACTGCTTGTACGAAAACTTGAAGTTGCGCTTTGAACTTGTTAGCGCGTGTATCGTGAGTTGCACCATTACGTGAATAGTGAAATGAAAGTGAATAGTTCCGGACTCCTTTTAATGTGGTCACACATTTAAATGTCTCTTTAAGCTCTAATTGCATCTTGAGCTTGTTAGCACACGCTTGTGTAGTCAGCCCCAATGGCATCCGCAACTCGCCTTTAACATTGACGTCTTCTCCTTGGTGTTTAGTTCTTTCATTTGCATCATTCCCTCCTTCCTCAAAAAGATTCGTCCTCGAATCAAAACCTACAAAATCAAAAGGAGTTACATTAGGAACGATGATTGCCATACTAACTCCATACTTACCTAGTGAATCCACCGTGTAGGCACTGTCATTGACCCTTTCAAAGTCACAGAGTAACCAATCCCATACTCCTGGATCGAATGACATTTTGTTGCTCTCGGAATCAGCTCGTGCATTCCTCTTAAAAAATAAGAGTAAAACAAATAACCAGAAAACAAGTGGTAAACCACTACAAGCTTGAAAACAAGCAAGAATTAGCAATTTATTCACCAATTTTCTCTGTGCCACACGCATACAATAATCCAAGAACTTAGGGCCTCTAAGAAACATGAATATCCTAGGAATAACGTGCGACAACAATGTGCAATAGAACGTAACTTCGTCATATATAACATCCTTTAAGATCTCGACAAGCTCAGCATGCAAAACATCAAAACGTAAGACGAACATAACATATGCAACACTCAATCTGAAATAAACACATGCATCAACACGTACTACATCCAATAACAAGTAACAACTCGCAGTCTCTTGCAACAATATGCAGTAAATAAATGCGAATAATCCATGCAATATGAGGACTACATATCTAATAACCAACTTCACATTTTGCAAACAGATCACATGTAAAACGTCATCAAATGAATGACCTGCAATAAAATTCATAATTCTATAGATCTTGTAAATGACATGTGTAATATCCCTAGAATCATGAAAATCAATATGTAATTGTCCAACTTCATGTAATGCAAACAAAACACATGCATCAAAGAGTGTGATCGGAACATGTGCATCACATATGGTGAAATCAATAGATATTGCGAGAACCACACGCATATTACTACCAGAAATCAAGCATGCAATAAGACACTCAACACGAATTAGTTTGCAAGTTTTAAAACATATAATACCAAACTGAATGCAAACTATAAGAAACAAATCATGACATGCAATCAAAAATTCTGCGTTACCAAACCTAACTATTGCACATATGCATTCATCAAGCAAGTTAATTAAACACACATGCATACAAACACTATAAAACTGAACCAACATAGTCAAGCATTCATTAGACAAAAGAAATCGATACTTTACTTGTGATTGTTCATCTCGGCAATCCACACTCATTTTCCACTTCCCATTCATCTTTGGCAATAGACTACGCATTCCAAGCTTGTGATCGAATTGATGCTCAACTCCCTTAAACAGCGTCAATTCTCCTCCTGGATCAATCAACTTGCAACAAGCATTAGTTCGTTCCACAAAAATAGGCATAACAAGTAACTTATATGGATGATAATCAATAGAACAACAATATAAATCACTCATCATGTTGTCCAATTTAGGCATTAAAGTCATAGAATAGGAACTTAAAACCTGGTGATCCCTTTTGATTGTAATTGGTGCCCCATGTGTGGACTCAATTTCTCCAAGGGTCTTCAATTCTTTAGGGAAAGCATCCCCCAATATCTGCAAAGAAACAACAAAACTAGAAAAACAAGGGTTAAGGTTAGGTCCCTTAAGATAAGCATCATAATACAAGAGTACAAACTTGAGTTTCTTTTCTTTACAAACAACCGTCATATCATTCTCTTTTGCATATAGATTTTGTTTCTCTTTTCTCTCTATTTTTGTCTCAACAATATCGACTTTTTCACCCATTTCACTTCTCTCATAGTCGAATTTTTCCTCTCTCTTTTCTTTTATTTTCAGCTCTCCTTTTACAAGACTCTCTTCCTCTCTTTCTTTCTCACTTTTTGCAAGGCTCTCAGCGTTCTTCTCTACTTCACCAGATTGTTGCAATTCGGATGGAAGTTTCTCGTTCAAATTCTGCATTTCGACTTTCTCCTCAATCTCACAAGTAGTTTGAGGCTTTTCAGCCTAAATTTCAAGCTTAGCTTTCCTTTCAATCTCAGTTTTCTTTTCAGCTTCGGCTTTCCTCTTCAATTCTTCCTCCAATCTAATCTTCTGGTAAATCTGATTCCACCATTCTTGGCGTGCAAGAATATACTCCTTTGCCTTTAGCCTTTTATCTTGTCGAATCCCTCTTCCATCATGCTCGTAAAAGTCGTCCACATAGTCATCATAATGTACTGAAATCGGCTCTTGTCTCCTAGTCAGAAATTTTTGCTGTTGCTCCTTTAAATAATGACTAGGCGCATATCTTTTCTTCATAATCTTCTTCAATTCAGCCCATGTACTAATAGGCTCTTCTCCATACCTTCTTCTCTCTAAAACAAATTGATGCCACCAAATACGTGCATAATCACTAAATTCTGCAACAACTAGTTTTAGCTTACTTTCTTCGGAGTAGTTATGATAGTCAAAGAGCTTCTCCACTCTCTTCTCCCATTCCAAGTATGCTTCAGAATTTTCAATTGGATGCTTCCAACATCCCTGTCAACACGATTTGCTCCTTCTCTCCTATCAAAGCTTGGATTTCTATATGTTCTTTTATTACGTCCTCCTCTTTCTCCAAATCTATCATGTCCCCATACTCCATCAAACTCATCTTCATCATAACTATAGTGCACAGGAGTTGATTTCTTGGCTTCCATCCTGTAACCTCCTCTACCACATCTAAAATATTCCATGATATCAACCTGCAAAAACTTGTTAGTAGAAAACACCTCACACACTCCCTCACGTGTTTACACTCGTAACAGAATGAGTCCACTCGTGTTTCACTCAAATTCGACTTTTCTTCTCAAATTTAGTGCGCACACTCAGCCTTTTACCGCTCAAGATTCTATCATAGTTTTACTTTTCCGGATCAATTATAACCAACCAAGTAAATAGAAACCTGCAACGAAAATTTCAATAGAAAACAACGAAATCCTAAAGAATGAAAGAAAACGCAAGACTAGAAGCAATTAGACATAATCAATGAAAAGAAGCACACATGTGATGAGGAAAATGTAGGTAATGATTTCTGGTATAATTGAGCAATTCTGAAACAATATCACTCAATAAGAAGTGAGCGGACAACAACAAATGAAAAATTCTCAGAATGAAAGGAAAGATACGAATAAGTAGGAATCAAACTCAACCAATCCAAATTCCAACAATACATTTCTATTCTGCCCAAAACAACAATTTAGTAACTCCAGATGGAACATCAATCAATTCTGCCAGAATTTCTTTTAAAGAAGAATAAGAGAATTGAATCCAAAGTGAATGATTTTCTTGCAGCAGCAACAAGCCAATTGAAATTGCAAGCAAATCAACTACAAAACTATCAAGGAAAAATCAATTTCTGGAATTCAGTCCTCTTTTTTTTTTTTACCTTTTACTTTTACTGTTTTGACGTGAACAGTAAAAAAGGTGTGAACAGTAAAAACGTGAATAGTACGAGAACAGTGATGAACAGTACGTGAACTCAATAGTAGATGAACAGTACGTGAAATGAACAGTATCGAATAGTAATGAACAGTACCCGACAACAAAAACTTGGAATTCAAAGAGCAGAAAAATAAAGATACGTAGTTGAATTGATACCTAGGCTCCGCTACCAAAGATGATACGGCAATAATCCTAGAACTAAGCTAGAATCACCTCCGAATCATTGTTTGTCCCCGACCCCAAATTCAATCAACCGCGATAGAACTCTTCACCCCGAAAACAACAAGGAATTGGTAACAAAGAGTATGAAAGAATTCAAATAACGCCACAAGTAAAAACTTACTTGATAAGTTGATTCAATCCTTGAAGTAAAAACTAGAAGAACCACTCTCTTCCAAAGATAAGCATTAAGCTTTCTTATAAACACTCAAATCATCATGTATAATCTGATTTCAAACTTGCTACATGGTTTGCTTTTATAGAAGCCAAAAATCAAAAGATTGAATTTTAAATACAAGCACTAAACAAGAACTAATCATCTTTTGCTTTCTTTAATACACACCAACCACACTAACACTAACCACACCAACAAACCAAATGATGAAAGAGCACTCAATCAAGATAGTGGGAACCTCCAGCTCCAAAGTGGATTTTCCAGCCTTAAAATGAACAGTAACGCCGGAAGTGAATAGTAATTTTCGGCAATGAATAGTAATTTCCGTCGTGAACAGTAACTGAACAGTAAAATGCCTATTGTGACTGGAATCTTCCAGAATGCTCACACACTTGGGGATCTCTTTAAAGTCCTCTCCAAGCTTGATCTTTGTGTCCTCTTGAAGTTCTTGTGAAATTACTGCTTGTACGAAAACTTGAAGTTGCGCTTTGAACTTGTTAGTGCGTGTATAGTGAGTTGCACCATTACATGAATAGTGAAATGAAAGTGAATAGTTTCGGACTCCTTTTAATGTGCTCACACATTTAAATGTCTCCTTAAGCTCCAATTGCATCTTGAGGTTGTTAGCACGCGCTTGTGTAATCGGCCCCAATGGCATCCGCAACTCGCCTTTAACATTGACGTCTTCTCCTTGGTGTTTAGTTCCTTGATTTGCATTAGAATTTGACCCCATTAACGCGTTCGCACGGTTATTTTAGGGTCTAGCAAACTTTGAAAACTTTCGTACGAGTTTCGTGTGCAAAAAATATTTGGTTAGTGTGGGACCTAAATGCAGAATTGAACCCCATTAACTCGTCTGCGCTGTTAAATATAGAACCTAACCTGAATTTATGATTTGTTTGGATAATATTTTTTTAAAAAATATTTTTATAATTGTTAAAAACCCAGATTTTTTATCAATAATAAAAATCTAAATTTGTGGAGATAATGCTCTAATTCTTTTGTATTATTATTGACGGCCAATTTCCTAAAAAAAATTATTGACGACCAGGGAGAAGAAGCAAAAGGATCCAAAGGCAGAAACGTATATCGCTTTCATGCTTTAGCTAATCACTTATCAGTTATCACGCAAACCCAACCCAAGCACCAGACTGTCTTGCCCTCTCTTTCTCTTTTATCGATTCTTTCTCTTCGTTTAGTGGCTACCCCAATCGAGAATCCAATCGTTGAAGAAAACCCAACAAAACTCCGACCACCACCGCTCTGGCTTCGACCAACCCAGATCAAGCCGAAAATCCCACCCTTCCCGCCTTCTCCACTGCCACAGACCCCCATAGTTGATTTAGGTACGGATGAGCCCAAGAAGGAAGCAGAAGAGTCGAAGGATAAGAGGGACACCTCTGTTAACCCAAGAAGTGAATTTGTGGGTAGTCAAATGACGAGACTAGTGCCCATCCAAATCCAATTCCAATTTTTTTGGGTTTTTAACTCCTGAGTAAACTCGGTCAAACTCGGTGAGCTTAACGAGTTTACGAGTTAACTCGCGAGTTTGACCAAATTAAGAGTTTACACACGAGTCAGCATGAAATGCTCCCCTAATATCGTAAAAACGTACGATTTTACGAGTAAAATCTCATTTTTATCAACCATGAATAGCATCACAGGAAAATGAATCAGCAGTGAAATCAGAGATTAAAAGGGTTAGGGTTACCTCTTGAAGCCCTCCTCTAGCTCCTATAAGCTTTCCGCTTCTGATACGGCATAAATCCTATAATCATCACTAGAATCTCCATTGTTTCAAACTGTTGTCCTGACTTTCAATCTCAATCAAACTTTGTGAATCTCCACCTCTTATTCCTCCCAAATCAGCATGAAAGAAATAAGAAAATTTTAACATACAAGATAGGTTTTAGTGCTCCAACTTCTTAGAACCCTAATCAGCAAGAAATCCAAAGAAGTTAAAAACACAAAGAATTAAATTAAACGCCACAAGCAAGAACTTGATAAGTAGAATTTAATCACAAAAGATAAAATCAAGAGAATCACTCCCTTGGATTTTGATTGCATCTCAGAACCAAGAGGAAAGCCTTTCAAAGGCAAACGAGTTTATTTTCTGAAATAATCATTGTTGGCCACGTTTTGGTGCCCTACAAATCCTATTTATACTGAAAATAAAACCCTAGGTCGTCCAAACCCTAACCCTAGTCCAAATTGGACTTGACTTCCCCTAATGGGCTAGGTTTTAATTTTAATCAAACAATATATTGGACTTAATTAAACCCAACAAATAAAACCCCAACTAAATAAACTAAAGCCCACAATTATAACCCAAATAATAAAAATAATAAAGCCAGCTAAAAGTTCTTAAGCCCAGATAATAATAAATCCAATACTGAATTTTTGGACAGAATCTGTGCGTCAACTTCCAGTGAATCTTAGAAAATAGAGAACGGCAGATTCAGCTTCTGGGCTCCACATCAAAGTTGTAGAACTTTGTCTTATCTTTCCAGAGAGTCCAAGATTGTAGCAATCCAACTTGTAGAACTCGAGATATGAATTTATATCCGAGACTGCACGCTCCAGGAATTTCCACGCGAGTTCTTTGCGTTCTTGACTTCGGGGTTGCGTTTCCTCCACATGTTGCCTGCTTGATTGCATCACTGCTTGATTGCATCAGCTTCTTAACAAAATCTTAGCCCGACTTCAAGCAGAAAATCGATGCAGAAGGAGGCCAAATCAGCGTCTGACGTCAACAGCAAAGTTGTAGATCTCTCTCTTAGCATTCCACAGACACCAAGACCATAACAATCCAATGCCTACAGCTCCAGATATCGTGATTTTATCGAGACTGCACAGAGAAGAAACCTCCTCTCGGGTTTGCACTCTTCTCTCCAACGATTAGCTTTGACTGGCCTCCTTCTTGCACTCTTCTTGATCTCCTCTTGCTACTGACTTGTTGCTACTCCTCTCCACGAGATTTATCCAGAATAACCACTGTTGTTAGACCCGGATTGGCCCAACCGGTTGAACATACAATTCTGGATTTTTCTACCCCTCCCGGTTGTACCCTTCAAAAAATTGGCTGGGTCAGAGCAGGTTCTCCGAGTTTTCCGAGTTTATTGACCCAAAAATTATTTATTTTCACTATTAATTTTAATACCGGTTGAACCCAGTTAACCTTTAGACCCACAACCCGGCCACTAAAACGGGTCAATGGCCGGGCCGGGTTTTATAACCTTGAGAATAACAACTCCTAAAAAGGTTTCTATCCCTAGAGAAGAAGAATTTCCCCTAGGTTTCAAACCTATAGTGTGTAGAGAATAATTCTAATATGTATCCCCAATTGTGTTTAATGGGGGGGGGGGGGGGTCTATTTATATTGTTGAGGGGGTAAGGGGTCGTCCTAATAATCTAAGGGTCGAGATTGAACCCCTAAATCTAACGGTTAAGTACTAGGATTGTGAGAAAGAGGAAAAAAGAATATTTTGGAACATTTGACCGCCATAGCCCCGACGATCATGTCGTACCAGGGCCTGGCGGTCCTCTTTCCTTGTCCGCCGGTCGTGGCAGTCATGTCTCCAAGACTGCCACGGACTGGGTAGTTTTTCCTTTTTTTCTTACTTTTTCTCCTCCATTCTGATCCCTAGTTGGTTCCCACGCCCTTTAAAATATTCTATGACCCAGAAAACATCCTAAACTTGTATCCCACTTCATTACTTTTCCTTTTTATCAACTACACATCAAATTATTCCTCTTTTCAATTAAAACTACCATAAAAATACAAAATATGCAAAATATTTTTTTAATCCTAATTTTTCACGGAAATTAGGATTAAATTGGGCTGCAGGCAATGTGTTCAAATGGGCTGCCACTAACGGAGAATCCATATTTTATTAGCACAGACTTAATATTTATTTTTAATCCAAAATTAAATAATAAAGGGCAAGGATAAATAAAAAGAATTAAACAAATAAAATACCCTTATTCTACTATATTAAATCAACAAATATATTCAAGCCAATAATCAAATCATCTCATCAATCAAAGACACAAACACATTCATAATTCAAAAATAATAGATTAAAATGCGAGTCAAATTTGTTGTTCACAGATGCCCCTTGTTGGTGAGGCTTTAAGAAACTGAAGACGAACCAACGAAAAGAAGAACACACAAATTTGACGGAGCTTGCCGATACTGATGCTGATACTAGCATGCATACCATGGGTGGGAATCATCTCATCCCGAATTTCTCAAACAAGACTAAGGAGTCATCTAATCTTCAGAAGGTTGGATTGAATGAGGCATCATCTAAGCCTTGGGTAAGCGGATGAGGAGTCATCTAATCCTCGGTTTGAGGCGTCATCTAAGCCTCGGGATGTCGACTGAGGAGTCATCTAATCCTCGGGATGTCGACTGAGGAGTCATCTAATCCTCAGGGTGAGGCATCATCTAAGCCTCGAGGGTGGAATGAGGAGTCATCTAATCCTCGAATTGAGGCGTCATCTAAGCCTCGGGGTGTCGACTGAGGAGTCATCTAATCCTCAGGGTGAGGCATCATCTAAGCCTTGGGGGTGGAATGAGGAGTCATCTAATCCTCGAGTTGAGCCGTCATCTAAGCCTCGAGGAGTCGACTGAGGAGTCATCTAATCCTCAGGGTGAGGCATCATCTAAGCCTCAGGGTAGTCAACAACAAGGTGAGGAGTCATCTAATCCTCGGGTAATCAAATGAGGCGTCATCTAAGCGTCAAGTAATCAACAACAAGGTGAGGAGTCATCTAATCCTCGACTAATCAAATGAGGCATCATCTAAGCCTTGGGTAATCAACAACAAGGTGAGGAGTCATCTAATCCTCGACTAATCAAATGAGGCATCATCTAAGCCTTGGGTAATCAACAACAAGGTGAGGAGTCTTCTAATCCTTGGACTTAAGCAAATGTCAGGGAAACATCTCATCCTAAGACAAAGAGCTCGGTAAGGAATCATCTCATCTCAAGGCACATCATGACTTTGCACCAAACATCAGTCATCAGCAAGTTCGGGGTAGCATGCCCCGAGACATCAAATCATGCAAAAGGGATAGCATGTCCCAATAAATCAAATCACACTTTAGGCCCGCCGAGCTCTTTCAAAATATAAATCACGTTCAAGGGGTAGCATGTTCATGGAAAATTGGTTCAAATTATGGGGGTAGCACGCCCTAGAAAGTTTAAAACATGGGTAGCATGCCCCTGTCGCATGGTGTCATCGAGTAAAAAACCAAGGCATGACATGCCCCTTGTCTTCAACTAATACTGTCTACAAAATTTGGGCATGCCATGCCCCCTCAAGGATATATAAGTCTACACAAGATGATGAATTTCTAATGTCGTCAAACATATTTTCAACCAAATCTACCTTTTCTAAGGAATCCACGTCCTATGTCTAAGTGATGCATGAGCATGTCTAAAATGGGTTTTCTTTTCTAATGCATGGGGGTGCCCCTAGTTTTTACCTGCAAGTGTCATGACATGTTGTTCTTTCTCTCCCTCTCTTCTTCACTTCTCTTCTCCCCCTCTCTCCCTCTCTTCTTCTTCATTTCTAAATTTCCTTCTCTTCTTTCTTTTTCTCTCCCCTTCTCTTCTTCTTTTCCTCTTCTCCATATTCTCATTTCTCTTCTTCTCTCTTCTTCTTCTCTTCCTCTCTTATTTCTTCCTCTCTCTTTTTCCTTCTCTCCTTCTCTCTCCTTTTTCTTTCTCTCAATTCTTTTTTCATTCTTTGTCTCTTCTTCTCCTCTTCTTTCTCTCTCAATTTTCCCCCTCACTCTACCTCTATATCTTTCCTGTTCTCTTCCTCTTTCCCTCTCACTCTCTATTTCTTTTCTAATGCAAAGGTTTCCTATTCCTACATGATGCAAGTGTTTTCTACTTTCACATCATGATGTTTGTTTTTTTTTTCTCTTCTCTTCTTTTGATTGCAAGTATTCTCTACTTACATGGTGTGGAAAATGCCCCTAATATGATACATAAACTTTGAAAATCAACCGAGCTAAGGTGAAAGTCAAGTAATTTCAAAACAAGGCGAGTCATCCCATCAAAAACACAAAAGCATCAAGAAGGATTCCTAACAACTATGAACATATTCACCTCAAATTCTAACTAGGACCTAGGGATAAGTACTTCTTGTTGGAAAAGTTTTCATGGAGAATCATCTAATCAGGCAAAGGAAATGGATGAGTGGATATCCCTTCAAGAATGGACGGGGGCGACGCGCCCGAATGACTGTGCACAGCCGAATGAGTGATCTTTCTTTAATGAGCAGTCTTCACTTCGAGGAGCATCATAGTCTAATGCATGGATACTTCTTTATCATTGGCTACTATCCCCATCTTTCTTTGGCCTTAAATTTTGCCTATACCGCCCTTTTGGGTTTTCAATCTAGCAAGCTCTCTTCTTTTCTTTTCTTTTCTCTTTTTCCCTTTTCTACTTTTGGGGGACAACAACCATAGATCTTAAGAAAACACCTGGATTGCTAAGCTCGAGGAAGACATAGACCACTCGGGCTAGGTGTACTCAGATGACCTATTAGAGGGGTAGATTATCAACTTCATTGAGGGATCGGTAAGGAATTCAAGAATCATTTGGAGAGGTATATCACTAATGACCGAATACAAAGTTCTATTGAGAGAGGCGGGCTCGATTAACAACAACAACTTCATGGGGGTTGAAAAACAAGTTTGAAGGAGAAGGCCTAATGATACAATCAACCATGTGGCATGCCCATCTAGAAGTAACTCCAATCTTTCCATTGAATGAATCTGGGAACCAACAATTTATAGACCGGGCCCGCTGCCGGATTGCCTATGTGTCTGTGAATGTGGTGTTTGGTTTGAGGTGTTTATCAAGAAGGTGCTTTGTGGGAGGCTCGACGTGATGGGTCAATGGGAAACACTTGTCTTCTTCAATATGATCTCTTCCTGGTAAGAAGTGGGTAACGAATCAACATTCAAGCACTAAGGGTCACTCCCTCATTTTTCATTTTTTTCTTTTTCTATTTTTTTCGGTTTCTCTCTTTTTTTCTTTTTTTTTCTTTTCTCTTTTTTTTTTGCCTTTTCTTTTTTTTGGAGGAGGGTGATCCTTTTGAACAAAAACTAGATTCATCTTTGGGAAGCAACTCTTCTAGACAAGTGTTGTGATGGGATCAATGTGAAGGTCGGGTTGGATGAATATTCAAAGGTCAAATCGGGTATGTGTTTGTTAGGGCTGGTCGAATATAGGTCAGGGTAAGTGTTTGGGTTACACCCATAGAATCAGGTCTTCGTAGTTCATTTTATTGTCCCCTAAATTGATCGAATGGAATATCATGAAGTCATGCACATCTTTGCCACATATACAGAGAAAACAAAAATGTGTATATGTCATCACCTCTTTCGACTCTATTCAACTCTTGGGCTCTAGAAAACAACTACACCGTCTCTCCTAACTCCCGGTCATCATCTATCCATAATTAATAATTTGGTCTATGGTCACAAATCAATGCTCTCCACACTTGCACTTCTCATCTACTCGTCAATGGCATTGAGTGGTCTCTCGGAATGCATCATCTCTACCGCCTCGTCTTATCACCACCTTGTTATCGCCATCTCATCGTTTCACAGCCACACCTCCATCACTGCTTCCATCGTCCTCTTATCTCATCGTCATCTTGTTCCCATCGTCGTTTCTTCCTTCCAAAAATTAGGACTTATATCTCCTCCAAAAGTCATCTCACCGTTTCGCCTCATCTTCTCATAATCATCGCCTTAGGATACATCCACGATCCCCAATGTCTTCATCATCTCCTTCAAACTAAGCCATTACTCACCCATGGTGTCCTAAGGGTTCAATTTTCTGGTGATAAGGTTCATGGCATCGGGAATCCTAGACTTAAGCTTTGTTTTATTTTAAAAACACTTGGAGGGGAAACACGATGGAATACGCTCGCAAAATATTTTTCAAAAATAATTTTCTCCTCTTTATTTTCGAGAAAGCCGATTTCTTTCTTTTTCCTTTGAAGATTTGCAGTCAAGAAGATGAAAATTTTCCTTAAAAAATGACTCACCTGAACTAGAATTCTATTTGTTTGAGAAATATGTGATACAATATTCAATGTATGCAATTATGGATTCCTAAAACAAGGTAGACCGGCTACTAGGGAAACAACACCAAGAATCATCATCAATGCTTATGTATAGACATATATTCCTAGGTGCGTTTACTAGACTCGTCACTTCACACCATGCAATATTGCACCCTACGCAGAGTTAGCACGGTGGTCCCGCTAAAAATGCATGCACCACGTATTGATTTAATATGCATGGGATGCTCAGGGTATGCAGCTTGTTGGGGGCCAAAGGATCGTTGTTAAGGGATAGCTTAGCCTACTCACATGTGACGTAGTGCGGCGCGTGAGGTCGCAGTCCTATTAACCACTATAATTGCTAAATGGTGAGAAATAGGTTCACTCTAGCCAATAACCCCGTATGACGGTATGTAACGGACTAGGATCCCCGTACCCTCTTAAGGTAGACGCTTCACACAATAATTCATGAATGCAAGGCACACATATGACAAACAGAGAGGCATATACTAATCAACGATTGCACAAAATTTCTTAAACCCTCTAGAATCCCCAATGGAGTCGCCAACTATGAGGACCCGGCCAAAAATAAATTTGATCCCTCACTACATGAAAAGAGTCGCCACCCGAATTTTATTAAGGGCAAAATTTAGGAAAAAACCGGACTTCTATTACCCGAGGCAACCAGTCATAACGAACCAAAGATGTAGGATTCGGAGGTTCATTACAGATGGAAAGGTGTTAGGCACCCATCCATGTTGGGGCAAAATTGTGTGCAATTGAAGATCAATGTATGCCTTATGAAAAAACAACACAAAAACAAACAAAAAAACAAAAGATAAAAGCAAAACAGAAAATAAACTCACAATTGAGCTCGAGATTCCACCACTAGAATCCACCTACGTACTCCGGCGACCGGATTTAAAGCTCACGTAGTTCTTACATGGCATCACAACATAACACAACAACAACAGAACACAACAACACACCAACAACATGAAAAGAAAACACATAATTTGGCTCACTTCTCATTGTTAAACTGTGACTACCTACTTACCCATGTGACCGGGGTCCAAGCCACGTAGTTCTAACTATGAACACCTAAATTTGACCCATGATTTTATTCTACTACATTAAATTATGATTGTGTTTATGTCTTTGATTGATGAGATGATTTGATTGATGGCATGAATATGTTTGTGATTTGATGTGGTAGAATAAGGGCTTTTTTTTGCTTATTTCTTTTTATTTATTTTTGTCCATTGTTATGTATTTAATTTTACGTTAAAAATAAATATTAAATTTGGGCTGATAAAATATGGATTCTTCAGTAGTGGCAAACCATTTAAACCCACACTCTGCAGCCTAGTTTAGTCCTAATTTTCGTAGAGATTTGGGACTAAATATATATTTTGCCTATTTTGTGTTTTTATGGTAGTTTTATTAGAAGAGAGGAATAATTAAATGTGTGGTTGATAAAAAGGAAGAGTATTGGAGTAGGATATAAGCTTAGGGTGTTTTCTGGGTCAGGGAATATTCTAGAGGACGTAGAAACCAACTAGGAATCTGATTGGAGGAGGAAAAGTAAGAAAAAAGGAAAAATTGTCCAGCCGGTGGCGGACATGGAGACATGACCGCCACCACTGGCAGACAAGAGAGAGAAGACCGCCAGGCCTCGGCCAGTCATCACGACATGACCTCCAGGGCTATGGCGGTCAATGCTTTCAGAAACTTCTTTTTTCCTCTTTTTCCAATTCCTAGCTCTTAACTGTCAGATTTAGGGTTCAATCTCGACCCGACCTTTAGATTAATAGGACGGCCCCTTACCCCCTGACCACTATAAATAGACCCCCCATTACATACAATTGAGGGACACATTAGAATTATTCTCTACACACCTTAAGCTTAGAGTGCTTGGAGAAACCCTAGTTCTTTAAGTTTAGGAATCGTTTTAGGAGCTGTTATTCTGGAGAAATTTCGTGGAGAGGAGTAGCAACAACACAGTAGCAGAGGAGATCAAGAGGAGGAGAGCAAGGAGGAGGCCATTTAGAGCAAATCGTTGGAGAAAAGAGTGCAAACCCGAGAGGAGCTTTCTTCTCTGTGCAGTCTCGGGAAAATTGCAATATCTTGAGCTGTATATGTCGGATCACTGTGTTTTTTAGTCTATGGAAAGCTGAGAGAGAGATATATAACTTTGCAGTTGATGATAGACACTGATTCGGCTTCCTTCTATACCAAATTTTCAATTGAAGTCGAGCTAAGATTCTGTTGAGAAGCGGAAAGCTTATAAGAGCGAGAGGAGGGCTTTAAGAGGTAACCCTAACTCTTTTAATCTTTGATTTTGCTTCTGATTCGTGTTATTGTGATGCTATTGATGATGATGCTTTGATTCTTCTGTGATTCCATGTTAGAACTACGTGGCTTTGTTCCCGGTCAAACGGGTACGTAGGTAGTCTCGGTTTGAAAACGGGATGCAAGCCAAATTGTGTGTTTCTTTTCCTTTTATTATGCTATTGTGATATTGTTGTTGTATTGTTGTGTTGTGTTGTTGTTTTTTGTTGTGATGCCATGTAAGAACTACGTGAGCTTTGGATCCGGTCGCCGGAGTACGTAGGTGGATTCTAGTGGTGGAATCTGAAGCTCAATTATGTGTTTATTTTCTGTTTTGCTTTATTATTGTTGTTGTGTTGATTGTTACATAAGGCATACATTGATCTTCAATTGCACACGATTTTGCCCCAACACGGATGGGTGCCTAACACCTTCCTATCAGTGAGGAACCCTCGAATCCAACATCTCTAGTTCGCTACGATTGGCCGCCTCGGGTAATGAATGTCAGGCTTTTCCCTGAATTTTTCCTTAATAAAATTCGGGTGGCGACTGCATTGATGTTGGATTGACCCTAAGAAGAAGGTGTAAGGTTAATGTGAGGGATCAAATTAATTTTTGGTTGGGTCCTCACACTAACATGGATTTATACAATAATCAAAGCATCATCATTAATAGCATCACAGCAATATGAATCAGCAGCAAAATCAGAGATTAAAAGGGTTAGGGTTACCTCTTGAAGCCCTCCTCTAGCTCATATAAGCTTTTTGCTTCTTAACAGAATCTTAGCCCGACTTCAAGCAGCAAATAGATGTAGAAGGAGGCCGAATCAGCGTCTGATTTTAGCAGAAAAGTTGTAGATCTCTCTCTTTGCTTTTCAAAAACACTAAGAACGCAACAATTCGATGCCTACAACTCCATATATCATGATTTTACCGAGACTGTATAGAGAAGAAACCTCCTCTCGGGTTTGCACTCTTTTCTCCACCGATTTGCTTTGATTGGCCTCCTTCTTGCACTCCTCTCGCTACTAACGTGTTTCTACTCCTCCCCACGAGATTTCTCTAGAACAATAGCTCCTAAAAAGGTTACTAATCCTAGAGAAGAAGAGTTTTCCCTAGGTTTCAAACTTATAGTATGTAGAGAATAATTCTAACGTGTATCCCCAATTGTGTGTAATGGGGGGGTAAGGGGTCGTTCTAATAATCTAAGGGTCGAAATTGGAGCCCTAAATATGACGGTTAAGAATTAGGTTTGCGAAAAAGAGGAAAAAAGAACATTCTGGAACATTTGATTGCCATAGCCCTGGCGGTCTTCTTTCCTTATCCGCCACCAGCTGGTCAGTTTTTTCCTTTTTTCTTACTTTTTCTCCTTCAATCCGATTCCTAATTGGTTTCCACGCCCTCTAGGATATTCCCTCACCCAGAAAACACCCCAAGCTTGTATCTCACTCCATTACTTTTTCTTTTTATCAACTACACATCAAATTATTACTCTTTTCTATTAAAACTACCACAAAAACACAAAGTAGGCAAAATATATTTTTAATCCTAAATTTTCACGAAAATTAGGATTAAATTGGGCTGCGTGCAATGTGTTTAAATGAGCTACCACTACTGGAGAATCCATATTTTATAGGCTCAGACTTAACATTTATTTTTAACCCAAAATTAAATATTAAAGGACAAGAATAAATAAAAAGAACTAAACAAATAAAATGCCTTTATTCTACCATATTAAATCACAAATATATTCATGCTAATAATCAAATCATCTCATCATTCAAAGAGACAAACACATTCATGATTCAAAAATAATAGAATAAAAAGCGGGTCAAGTCTGGGTATTCACGTGGGTACATAAAATTTGAAATTCAAGGTACACAAAGGGATAAATGAGAAACTCGGGATGTATTAAAAGGACAAAAAACTATAGGATACACGAAGGGAACAAATGAGAAACTCGAGCTATATAAAAGTGTTTAACCCATTAATTTTGATGGGTCCAACAAATCAGCTAAACGCCTAAACCCCAAAGGCACTGCTGTGTTTATTTCTTTAAGTAATAAATTTGGAGGGGTAGAAACACAGACTCAAATTTGCCTAATCTAGCTGGGCTAAGCTCAATCAAAATTACTAGCTAGGAGGGTTTATAGGGAAATAAGAGGATTAAATGGGTTGGTGGCCTGTCGTCTGTAGACTGCGCCGTCAAATAAATAAGAAGGACGAGGTCTTGCGTTGCTCTGATTTTGGGCTCAATGTTGGGCTGATTTCAGTTTAGAACCCAACACAAGGAAACTCTACTCTACCTACGTTACGTAGAGGAATGAATCCCTTAAACCCTCCTGTCTCTGTCTCTCGCTCTCGCTCCAATCAAAAGAGTTTTTAAGTGATAGGCAGGCAGGCAGGCAGGTACTAATTGCTTTTGCTCGCTACAGCTTAAAAAATGGTGAAGGCGTACCTCAGGTACGAGCCGGCGGTGTCGTTTGGGGTAATAATATCATCGGGCGACTCCAACATCGCCTTCGACTCCTGCGGCAAGCACCTGCTCGCTTCCGCCCTCGAGAAACTTGCCGTTTGGCACGTCCGCCAAGGCGTTTGTACCAAAACCCTAATCCCCTCCGCCTCCCGTCCTGGCCCCTCCCTCGCTGTCACCACCGTCGCCTCCTCCCCTTCTTCCTCTTCTCCCTCTCTGGTATGTCCTAAAACTTCATTTTTTTTCTTCTTCTTATGCTGCTGCTGATTAATCGCGAATTAGCTAGGAAGCCTCCTGTTTTAAAATTTGGAATCTTATTTTTCCTTTGGGTTTTGGATTTTAAAATAAATAAATAAAATTCAGGTGGCGAGCGGGTATGCGGATGGTAGTATAAGAATATGGGACACTGAGAAAGGGAACTGCGAGACTGTGTTCAATGGACATAAAGGAGCAGTTACCATTCTCCGGTACAACAAGGGTGGGGCTTTACTTGCCTCTGGGAGTAAAGACAATGATGTTATACTCTGGGATATTGTTGGAGAGACTGGCCTTTTCCGCCTTCGGGGTCATCGTGACCAGGTTTCTTTTTTTTGCTTCTTACTTTCATTTTCTTTTTAAAAAATAAAATAAAAAAACCTTTCCTTTCTTTCTTTGATGAATTCGAGTGAGTGATGTAAAAACGGCCCTCTTCTTTTGTAATGTTGTGATATATGTATCGCTCAAATTTTCGCAGGTTACGGACCTTGTCTTCCTAGAGTCTAGTAAAAGACTCGTTAGTTCCTCCAAGGACAAGTTCTTGAGGGTTTGGGACCTTGAAACACAGCATTGTATGCAGATAATTAGTGGTCATCATAGTGAGATTTGGTCCATGGATGTAGACCCTGAGGAGAGGTACTTAGTCACTGGCTCTGCTGATCAGGAACTTCGATTTTATACTGTCAGCCATGATTTAGAGGGTTGGCAAGCTCACCCTAATGAAAATCCCCGTGGCTCGGACTCTCGGAGCAAATGGCAAGTTTTGAAGTTGTTTGGTGAAATTCAGAGGCAAGCCAAGGATAGAGTTTCAACTGTAAGGTTCAATAAGTCGGGAAATCTGCTGGCCTGCCAAGTGGCGGGGAAGACTGTGGATTTGTACCGTGTGTTGGATGCAACTGAAGCAAAGCGTAAAGCTAAACGTAGGCTCCACCGTAAGAAAGAGAAAAAATCTGGAAAAGATGTAGAAGAGGCAACTGAAAACAAAGACGTTAAACTTGTGACCGAAGATGGAATTACCCCCCTAATTTCAGTCTCTGATGTTTTTAAGCTTCTTCAAACCATTCGTACTGGTAAAAAGATCTGTTCTATTTCCTTTAGTCCAGTCACTCCAAAGAACGTAATGGCTACTTTAGCACTGTCTTTGAATAATAACTTGTTGGAATTTTATTCCATTGAAAGCAGTTCAAGTACAAAAACTCTAACAATTGAACTCCAGGGGCACCGTTCTGATGTCAGAAGTGTTACACTTAGTTCAGACAATACGCTTTTGATGTCAACTAGTCACAATGCAGTAAAGTTTTGGAATCCAAGTACCGGTTCTTGCCTTCGAACTATTGATTCTGAGTATGGACTCTGTGGTTTAATTGTTGCCAATAACAAACATGCGCTAGTTGGAACTAAAAGTGGAAAGATTGAAATAATTGATATTGGGAGTGGCACTTGCACTCAGGCAGTTGAAGCTCATGGTGGTTCTGTCGGGTCTATTGCTACCATTCCGAATGAGAATGCTTTTGTCACTGGCAGTGCGGATCATGAGGTCAAATTCTGGGAATATCAAATCAAACAGATGCCTGGTCAAGTATGCTTTCTTAGCCATTAGTATCTGTTATTTCTTATTGGTTGATATTTCACTAAACTGCTGATGTTTATTTTATGTAGTTGTTATGTACCATGTGCAAACTGTATCAAATTTTCTATGTTGGTCGTATTCTCTTTACAAAACTAGCATGCTATCCTTCCCAAGTATAATAATGTATTGGTGCTGGCTTTGCAAGGGATTAGCAGTCTTCAAATGGCTTGAAACTTGCCTCCCACTACTGTTCATGGAAAATGTGCTTTTCAATCCCTATTTTTTGAAACTGGGGTTGAATAGCTTATACTTATAAGTTGTTAACTTAGGTTCTCATGGGCCTCCTGATCCTGATAAGATTGTTTTGGCTTGAACACAGGATTCAAAGAAATTCATGATTTCCAACGTAAGAACTATGAAGATGAATGATGATGTTTTGGTGGTTGCAATTAGCCCTGATGCAAAGTATATTGCTGTTGCGCTGCTCGATTGCACAGTTAAGGTAAAATTGAATTCCCCAACGTTTCCAAATTGAATTCCATTTTTTCTTTCTCATTCTGGTTGACTAGTTATCTTTTATCAGTTGTGGTAAAAGCATGCATAGGATGCTGCTTACTATCTTGGTTTCATGCTACATTTTTATTACCTCTTGAACCTTTGACACTTTGGTTTTGCTTCGGGTACATGTTCAGATTGTTATGAGACTTGAAAACTGGCTTAAAAGTCTTCTGTAATATGAAAAATACTGTTGCCATACTCATGAATAATTCAATACAATATCTTATGTAATGGCTATTCAAAGTCCTTTTGTGCAAGTGGAGGAATTAATTTGCCAGTATCCAAGTTGAAGTTGAATTCTAGGCTAGTGCAGCAAAAGTTTTCTGGTAGTTTCTTAGTGACTTGTTTAGTTGATTACCTTAACCTTTTGGCTTTGCATCGTTTCCAAATTGAAGAGCCTGAGAGGTTGGTTCTTGTGGGAACCTGCAATATCCAGTACCATGACTGATTGGCATGATGGTTTATGGGTAGGCATACTTTCCATGTGTATTCCTGCTCTGACATGTTCTCAGAAGTGAAGAATAATGCTAGTATGCAGATGCTATTTTCTGGGATCAAGGTTCTGATTGGAAGATGGTCGCTAAAGAGAAGACTTGTTAAGTTAGGTAGTTAGCCATTAGCAGGCACTGTCGTTTAGACTGTTTGGTAAAGTCATTGGTCGTCCTCCTTTGTGGTAGGATTAATATATGGAAACCTGGATGGGAGATATATCTGATTTCGTCCAAGAACTACACAACTATTGTTTGATCTGGAAATTGAGATAGAAACAATTGACAGTTCAGAATTGTTGCCACTATATGGATAAGAACTCTTATTGATAATTGTTAGTCATCAACTTTTTAAAATTTATCTTCCATCTTCTTGTGATGTTCATACAATGGATGCCTACTAGCAAGAATTGCCGACTTGTGGAACATTTTGAAGTAGGTGGCCTGGGAAATAATTTGTTCTCTTGGCTTTATTTCTTAACAAGATTCTAACTGCCCTTCAGCTGGAACTTGTAAATGCTGTGTGATGTTTCAATTCCACCATCTTCTGTAGCAGGTGTCATCATTATGATAGTTACTGATGTTTCACATAAATGCCTCCTTTCTTTTGACACCTCCTTATCGATTATCTTCAGGTTTTCTTCATGGATTCTCTCAAATTTTTCCTTTCATTATATGGTCACAAGCTTCCTGTGCTATGTATGGATGTCTCATCGGATGGAGATCTGATTGTTACTGGTTCTGCTGACAAAAATTTGAAGATTTGGGGTCTGGACTTTGGTGACTGCCATAAGTCTCTTTTTGCACATGCTGATAGGTACTTTGTAGCTCTAAATATATGGCCAAAGAAAGAATGTTTCTTTGTGCAGTAGATTGTCTGGCTGGTGGCTTAAATCTAATGAGCTATGTCTTTGGCAGTGTCATGGCAGTGCAATTTGTTCGCAATACCCATTACGTGTTTAGCGTTGGCAAAGATCGACTTGTTAAATATTGGGATGCTGATAACTTCGAGTTGCTTCTAACTCTTGAGGGACATCATGCAGATGTTTGGTGTCTTGCAATCAGCAGTCGTGGCGATTTTCTTGTCACAGGGTCCCATGATCGTTCTATACGTCGTTGGGATCGCACGGAAGAACCATTTTTCCTTGAGGTATTATTCCTTCTCTTTTCATTTTTGTTTGTAAATGCTGTTTTACTTTTGCTGATGTAACTATCCCTTATCAAACATATGCAAACTATTTTCTTTTGTGATAAATGCACCAACTGCTCTTATCCAGGAAGAGAAAGAAAAAAGGTTGCAAGAAATATTTGAAGCTGATATTGACAATGCTTTTGAAAGTAAATATGTTCCCAAAGAACTTCCAGAAGAGGGAGCAGTGGCCTTAGCGGGGAAGAAAACCCAAGAAACCCTTACGGCAACTGACTTAATTATTGAGGCTTTGGATGTAGCAGATGTGGAATTGAAGCGCATTGCTGAGCATGAGGTACATTGATTTTGTAGGTGCCATTGTCCAATTTGATGTCTGCTTTCAGAGGTTCATTTGGAATAAGAATAAATAAATTTTCTTGCAGTGTCTCATGTGTGTCCCTCAAGTTTGTTATCTGATTATACTCGCTATCCATGTAGTAAAGATATCTTGTAAGAAAAAATGAAAACTAGTTGAATGGTTATGAATTTTGGAATTCCAGATTCCTCGTTCCTTGGTCACTGGAATGTCAAAATTAAGGCATATTGCATGCATGGGTATTTTGGCTTGAGGAGAGAATCATTTTCATCTAGAGGAAGATTGTAATATTATTAGTAAAAGGATCAATTGCAGTTAGAAGATAGTTACTTGTAAGAGCAAGTGAGAGATGTGAAAGGTTTACTTTCCTTTTCTATTCCATAAACATCTAGGGTTCTTGCATTGAATATTTCTTACAGTTGGATTTGCTAAATGCAGGTAATTATACAGTGACAGCAGTTCTGAGGTCTGCTGCACTAGCAGCATACTAATCTTGTTTTTTATTTAATGATTTTTTATATGTCTATAAAGCAGAGGGGTCTCTTTGACTGTCAGCATCAATTATTTGTTCAACTGTCTTTATTTTTGTAGTTGTTTTTTTGTACATGTTTAAATATATCGGCTTAGCAAATGGAAGCATTGATGAAAGGAAAATTGTAGCAAGAAAAGCTTTCAGAGATATTTAGCTAGGATTTACCATCAGTAATATGTTTTTTTTTTTTAATGGGGTAATATTTCAGGAGATTTCCAGGGGAAGTGCTGCTGAATTTCACCCAAATCCAATTATGCTTGGGCTCTCCCCAACTGATTATATTCTGCGTGCTATTGCAAATGTTCAGACAAATGATCTGGAGCAGACATTGTTGGTAAAAGATCTGTGCAAAATAGTGTAACATTGATTGTTTAAAGTGTTTGTGGCTAATTTCCCCTGAAACAAGTATGATCCATTTGGTTAATTGACTGTCATTTCCTTGCGAACTTTTGCTGGTACGGCTTGTGAAATATTTAGGTCCTGGTTTCAAACTCCAAATCTTATTTGGTTGCTGCCCCCATTCTCATAATTGCTCTCCAAACTCTCTCTCTCTCTCTCTCTCTCTCTCTTGCACATAGACTGGACACATGACATTACACTATGGCCTTTAAATAGTCGAACTGGTTTGGACGTCCTTGCCTCTTGAAGAAGTTCTTGTTTTATTCACTGCAGGTTGATTCTACTGCACGGTCATACTTTTCTTACAAGTCTGAAAGGAAATGCTTTCTTTGCAGGCTTTACCATTCTCAGATGCTTTGAAGCTTCTGTCCTTCTTGAAAGATTGGATTGCATATCCAGATAAGGTGGGAACTCATAGACATATAGAGGCATTTGAATCACATTGAAAAGAATCCTTCATGTGCTACCTTCCCGTGGAAGAGCTTGCTTCATTTGTTATTTTCCAAATTCCAATACTCTTCTAAAGTCATTAAGTTGCCTTCCAGGTAGAGCTTGTTTGTAGGATTGCTACTTTGCTATTGCAGACGCATCATAATCAATTGATTAGCACTCCAGCTGCCAGATCAGTGCTTAGTGTGCTCAGAGACATTCTATATGCTAGAGTCAAGGTATATGGGCAATTAAGCTAGCGTTCTAATCAACATTGATGTTTAGAGAGAAGTGACTCACCATTGCTCTTTGCTAACCATTGTGCGTCTTTCTATTGGTTTTCTTTTTTCATCACTTTATCTTTTTCAAGTAGTACTCGAGACATAAAAATCAGCTTTGCACTTGTATCAGGAATGCAAAGATACGCTGGGGTTCAATCTTGCAGCTATGAATCATCTCAGGGTATGAAGATAAATCACTTACCTTCTGTCTTAGGAAACAGTTGTTCTGTCAAAAAGCACTCAACTCTTTTCTGATTCTTCCACTGTATCAGCAATTGTTGGCTTCAAGGTCAGATGCACTGTTTCGAGATGCGAAAGCAAAGTTGCTTGAAATCCGTTCACAGCAGTCCAAACGTTTGGAAGCACGGGCAGAAACTAGAGAAGAAAAAGGGAAAAGGAAAAAGCAGAAAAATCAATTGACTTGCATGCTCTAACATGATTTTGCGTAATGGAATTTCAAGATTCCTTATTAAATGGCTAAATCGGCCATGATATCTGGTCAAAGCGAACTGCAAAGGCAGCATGACAAGCCAAATGAATGGAGCAGGGAATTTTTGCCTCTTGTCTGTCTCTCTCCGTTCTAGCTAGTTGTAAAATGCATAATGTAATGGTTTGATCAAAACGAGTGGATTTTGTCAGTTAGTTGGATGTCTTTTTTACGTTGTAATTGGCGGATGAAACATCTATATAATCTTCCCTTATTTCTTAGTTTGTTATAAAACTCGGGCGAAAAATATGTAAGATATTTTAACTAACAATTTGTGTGATTTGACGGGGAAGGAATAGTAAGGGAGGGGAATGAAGGGGAAGTGAAGGGCAATTTTAATTTATGCAATTCAATCCAATGAACCATCAAGATGTTCATGCAATTCAAACCAACTCAAAAAGTGCGGTTTCAAACCACAACATGCCTTACCTTGTGTAATGTAATGAATTGCCATCCATGCTTTACCTATGGGGTTAACATGCATGGGTGACCTTATGCTGATAAACCTACACTTTAGCGATGAATTGGCTTTAAAACATAAGACTCCAAAATAACTTAACAAAGATCAACTTAACAGCCAAACAACAACATGACCCTACGAGGGAAAGAAGAATATGAGAGAGAGAGAACGTTCTAGAGAGAGAAGCTCTGCTCTCCCACCAACATCTCGGGAACAGAGCCCACCCTCAACAATAGCCCAACAGGAGTCTCATGAGCCATCTGAGGTACAAGAAGAAGCCATGGAAGAAGCAGACAAGGAGCACAGCACCAAGAAGGTTCGAATTAAGGATGCTCAACCTTCGGATGCCCAGATCTATGATGTCAAAATGTCGGATCCGAGACCCAACTGTAGGGACAAAGTAACAACAAGCTTCAAAGAGGGCAAGAATCCCGACCCTTGGGAAGATGAAGGCGAATTTGAGTATGAGGACGGGGACTTGGTTGTCACTATGGTCGACGGAGAGGAGGTCGTGGAATTGTCCGACGCGTTTAAGGCTAGACTGGAGAAGCCTTGGAAGCGTGCTGTGGTGGTTAAGTTGTTGGGGAGACCCATCGGGTATAGGGCGCTCACCAACCGTATCCAAAGCCTGTGGAATCCGACCGCCATTCAAGGTAATTGACTTAGACAACAACTATTTTGTGGTGAGATTTTGGGAAGAGGACGATTTCTGTCACGCGTTGCTGGCTGGTCCGTGGATGATTTATGGCAACGTGTTATCAGTCCAACCTTGGCATCATGAATTCAGGGCTACCTCTGACCGGAGCTCAAGGGCTGTGGTGTGGATTGAGTTTCCTGATTTCCCTTTGGATAGGTACCACACACGGGGTCCTCTCTGTCTTAGGTAATCGAGTAGGTACTACAGTCAAGGTTGATACCAACACAGAAAACCCTTCTCGAGCCAAATTCGCTAAAGTCGTCGTAGCAGTTTGACTGCACCTCTTAAAGGAACTGTGAACCTTGAAGGGGAGACGTTTCAAGTGAGATACGAAGGCCTGCCTAACATATGTGGGGGATGCGGTCGTGTGGGGCATGGGATTATCGGTTGTCCAGAGGAAAAACGCACTGCGGAACCGAGCCCAAGCCAATGGGGGTTGGCTAATGTGATGGAGACACAAGAACAGGGTAACCCGAGGGCCACCAGTAGCACCGACACGGCGAGCGACAAAGGGAAGACCAAGGTTGGGGAATGGATGAATGCCCCAAGGTGATACGAGCAAACCAACACCAAGTGGAACTCAAGAAGGTGATGACGCCATTAGCTTTCCTCAAGGACCAGTCACAAGGGCTCGATTGAAGCTGATAAAGAATCGCATGCTACATTATGCTCAAGTTTGGGTCAATCGGGAATTACAAGAAGATAAGTTGGACAAGTTTGGAGAAGAATTTAAAGAGATTCCTAAGTTTGTGAGAATTTTGAAGGATTCAAGTCAAAAGTAGCTGTTTTTTACCGTTCAACCGGAAAGTTACTGTTCACGCCGGAAATTACTATTCACTGTCGGAAATTACTATTCACTGCCGGCGTTTACTATTCATTTTCAGGTTGGAAAATTCACTTTGGAGCTAAAGATTCCCACTAGTGTGGTTGGTGTGCATTAAAGAAAACAAAAGATGTGTAGTGCTTATTTAGTGCTTGGATTTTCAATTCAATCCTTTGCTTTTTGGCTTCTATAAAAGCCAACCATGTATCAAGTTTGAAATCAGATTATACATGAGAATATACATGAAATTTGAGTGATTTTTAAGGAAGCTAAATGCTCTCCTTTGGTGTGCTTCTTGATTGAGGGATTCAATCAAAAAACAAGAGAGGGATTCTCTTGGCTTTACTCTTTAGGATTGATTTCTCTTATCAAGTGTTTTACTTGTGGTGATTAATCAACTCCTTGTATTCCTCATTGTTTGTTGCCTAATCCTTGAGTTTAGGAGGTGAAGAATAGGGATACTAAACCCTAGTTTGATTGGAGATTGGAGGTCTTTGGGATCAATTAGTTGCAGAGGTGATCCTAGTGGAATTCTAGGGTTGTTGCTGCATCACAAGGAGAGTTCGCGAGGCGACCAAACGACAAGCAGATGGGGCTCCAGTCTCAAAGCAACAGTCGAATTCTGAAGGTACGAGCAATCAGTTTCAGGTTCTTTCTGACTTTTCTATGCTGGAATCCGATTATGTCCATTCCACTAGCCCTCCAACTGCACTTAAACGCTCCACCAGTAACCCTATCCCAGCCCCAAATAAGCCCATCAATTATCATACCCCCAAAAAATATGCACCATAAACAACAGAAACAAAAAGCCAAACAACCGGCCCAGCCCAATGTTTCTCAGACCCCAACCCGTACCCCACTACAAGACCTATCTAATGCCCATCCGACAACCCAACCGAAGGCCCACACAAGCACAACCCAGGTTAAGCCCAGTACCCACACAACCCGCCATCCACAAACTAGCTCATCCCCAACCCCTAAAGATTCTAGACTAGCCAACCCGAAAGCCAACCACACCGTAGTCACCCTTAACGAAGCCTCTCACTCAACCATAATCCCTACCTCAAATATCCAACCTGTCCAAGGCTCTGGGGCAAGTAATCCCAACCCAAATAATGGGACTAGTAGCATTCCAACACCGAAAGGACCCCCCCGATCCTCATCAACCTCCGTCTACCAGCAGCGAGTCAGATTTTGACTCCATAATCTTTGAACCACCAGGAAGAACCAGAAACTCGGCTGTTCGAAGTAACCTAGATACAGACACTTAGAATTTGGCTGATGCCTCAGATGATATGATTGTGGAGACCCCGGTCTCCACCACAGTCTAAACTTGCAGTGGTATACTGCAACCTCCTATGCAGAATTTTATGATGATACCAATACTCTCATGGAATTACCAAGGAGCTGGCAAGAAACAGTTCACCAGGCATTTCAAAGAGATTTGGAAAATGCAAAAATTGGAGATTGCAGTGATTATGGAACCCCGGCTAAGTGGCAACAAGGCCGGGAGGGTTATCAAAAAATTTGGAATCAGCAGGTCTCACTGTGTAGATTTAAGAGGGTTCGCAGACGGGATCTGGTTGTTATGGAATGAGGAACGGGTAAAGGTCGATGTTCTTTTCAGCCATACCGAGTTCCTGCACGCTCGGGTGACTTAGGAGGACAAGTCTTTCTTGCTTACAGCGGTATATGGTAGTCCTCAAGAAAAAATGGAGGAAGTTCCTTTGGCAAAACTTGGTCTGTCTAGCGAATCATATATCAGATCCCTGGCTCCTCGTGGGAGACTTTAACTCAGTGCTGGCTGGACATGAACGACGAGATAAATTGGGCAGACCAGGACTTGCGAACAAAGCCTTTCAAGTGTGTGTGGTAGAGGCTCAGTTGTTGGATTTGGATTTTGCCAGGGGGAAGTTCACATGGAGGCGTGGCCGGCAGCAAGCTAGGTTGGACAGGGCTTTATGCAATACGCATTGGCGAATGGCCTTCTCTGAGGCAACCGTATCGCATCTGCCGTATGTATGCTTGGACCACAGGCCTATTGTTATCCGGGAAGAAGGTCAAGTTCCTGCTAAGTGTATTAGACCTTTCAGATTTCAAGGGGCTTGGCTGACACACCCTGAATTTGCAAGATTTGTTGCACAGGCATAGAATAGCAATGCTTCGATCGTTAGTGCGGTTGAAGAGTTTGTGGATAGAGTCCAAGTTTGGAATAAAGAGGTCTTTGGCAACATCCATAGAAAAAAGAAACGGTTGTTAGCCAGACTTGAGGGTATCCAGAGATACCTAGAAAATAAACCCTCTTTGTTTTTCTCAAAACTGGAAGCAGAACTGAAATTGGAATTGGAAAGTGTTTTATTGCAGGAGGAAGTTTATTGGGCTCAAAAGTCAAGAAGTAGGTGGGTGCAGGAAGGTGATAGAAACACTTCATACTTCCATATGTCCACCATTATTCGGAGAAAAAGGAACAAGATAGAAGCTCTAAAAGATGATGCGGGTACCTGGCAGACAGAGTATTCAGAGTTGAAAAAGCTAGCGTGTGATTATTTCCGTAAGCTGTTCACAGCCGAGGGGAGATTTCAGCCTTTTTTTCCTATTCCTAATCTATTTCACACAATTGAGTCAGAGAGAATGAATGATCTCCTAAATCCAGTGTCCATGGAGGAAGTTAGAAGCAGCATCACACAACTTGGTGCTTTAAAGGCACCGGGGCCGGATGGCCTCCATATCATTTTTTACCAAGCTCATTGGGAAACGGTTGGGCCGAGTGTGTACAAAATGATAAAGGATGTCTTTGAATCAGGTTGGTGGGATGACCGTATCAACCAGACTTTAATAGTACTTCTGCCCAAGCTCGAGAAACCAGAAAAAATCACACAGTTCCGTCCGATCGGGCTGTGCAACGTGATTTACAAAGTGATTACCAAATTGGTAGTTAACCGTATCAAACCATTGCTGGAAGAATTAGTAGCCCCTATGCAATCCAGCTTTGTTCCTAGATGACACATAACTAACAACATAGCCATTGTCCAGGAGATGGTACACTCTATGCGTCAGAAGAAAGACAAAACAGGCGCAATGATAATCAAGATAGACTTGGAAAAGGCCAATGATAGGCTAGATTGGAATTTCATTCAAGAGACATTATTGGCTGCTGGTTTTCCTGGGAAGTTAGTGACCATCATTGGCAAGTGCATATCCACCTCTTCTTTGCGGGTATGTTGGAATGGTGAGGCAACCGACCCCTTCAAACCATCACGAGGAATTTGGCAGGGAGACCCTGATTTCCCCGTACCTCTTCATGCTATGCATGGAAAGGCTTGGGCATCTAATATCTATGGCTATCTCAGCAAAGAAGTGGAAACCGTTTCAAACAAGAAGAGGGGGTCCAAAGATCTCCCACTTATTTTTTGCGGACGATCTTCTTTTGTTTGCGGCTGCTTCATTAGATCAGGTGCAAGTCATTGATGATTGCTTACAGAATTTTTGTGGTATTTCGGGACAGAAAATCAACAAAGATAAGTCTCGCATCTATTTCTCCCCAAATGTCCCTCGAAGCATAGCAAAGGAAGTGAGTAAGGCCTTTGGGTTTACTAGAACCAAGGATTAGGGTAAACACTTGGGGGGTACCAATCCTTCACAGTCGTATCAATAAAGGAACCTTTGCCTACCTTACAGAAAAAGCCCAAAGTAAGCTCGATGGATGGAAAATCAACCGGCTGTCCTTAGCTGGTCGAATCACTCCAGCCAAAATGGTGCTTACAGTGCTACCTATGTACACAATGCAAACGGTGTGCCTCCCCCGTTCCATTTGCTATTCTCTTGACAAGATTACTAGGCAATTTGTCTTGGGATCGAATGCGGAGCATAGGAGAATCCATCTGATCAGTTGGGAAAAAATCTGTGAACCAAAAGTGACAGGGGGTCTCGGTTTGAGAAAGATGAGAAGTGTTAACGATGCCTTTGCAATGAAGATGTCCTGGTCTTTAATATCCGAGTTAGACACACTGTGGGTAAAGGTGGTTAGAAGCAAGTATTTTAGGGGACCTGATTTGGTTCCTTTGGTGCTAAAGCTGAGGGCGGGCTCGAATTTGTGGAAAGCGGTATACCAAGTCTGGCCACGCTTTCGAGATGAGCTTGGATGGCATTTGGGGGATGGAAAATCAGCAAGATTTTGGTTGGATAGATGGCTAGACGAGGATAGTATATTGGCTAATGAAGTCACTGACTTGCCAACAAGCTTGAGGACTGCGACAGTAGCAGACCATATTACGGAGGAGGGCCAATGGGCCGATGATAAGTTCCAAGATCTCTTATCCAGGCCTTCTTGCCAGAAAATCTGGACCTTCCCAATTCCATGGGATGAAAGAGGCTCGGATATACCACGTTGGTCATGCGATCCCAGGGGTTCATTTTCGGTCATTTTTGCCTACAGGTCTATGGAGGGCAGGAGTTGGGGAGATGAACAACAAATTTGGAACGTAGTATGGAAGTGGAGAGGCCCACTCAGACTTTGTTCTTTCTTATGGCTCGTAGGCCATGAGATGCTGTTAAGCAATTGTCAGAGGAAGATCCGGAAGCTTACGGAGTCTGATCTCTGTCCAAGGTGTATGGCAGCTCCAGAGACCACCTTACATGCTATTAGAGACTGCATTTTTGCAGCTGACATTTGGCAAGCAATTACCAGTCATTGTTTACCCCAAAATTTTTTTACTTTGGGATGTCAGGAGTGGATTTTGCAGAACCTGACAACTAAGAATGCTTTGCCTAATTGGAAAATGGTATTTGCGGTGATAGCATGGCGAATATGAGCCAGGAGGAATCAGAGTGTTTTTGAGGAAGTGACTAGTCCCTGCAAGGTGATTATGTCGATGGTGAACTCCTGTTCTTTGGCTCTTTCAAGCGAATCTGGAGGGTGGATCCCAAGACTTGTTGGCTTGGCGAGCTGTGCAGAGTGGAAGGCACCCCTAAAGGGGTCTTGGAAATTAAATGTGGCCAGTAACCAGACACACACCAATGGAGATGTGATTTTGGGTGGAGTGTGTAGAGATGAACATGGCATGTGGATTACAGGTTTTTTAATCAAGAGGGAACCTTGTTCGGGCTTTAAAGCTGAGTTGTTGGCGTTCTCACGGGGTCTGCAATTATTGAAGAGTGGGGGTGGAAAACCGTCTTTTGTGGAATAGAGTAGTTTAGCCATCGTTCAATGGCTGACAGAGGATTTTGACTGGGGGACTGATTTAGAGGCATTGGTGATCGAGATTAAGGATTTGCTAGTATCTCTACATCCCTCTTCTATTTCTTTTGTGTCTAGTGAAGCTAATCATATTGTTTACAAACTTATCTCTGAGGCAGAGGATTGGCCGCAGGGACTAACTGTACTTTACTCCCCACCAATTGTACTTAGAAGTCTCCTGCTAGGGGACAGGAGCATCATGGGCTGAGCTCCCATTCTTTTGTATATTTTGTATATTTTAATCTATATATAATATGCATCTCCCAGTTTCGACCAAAAACAACATGACCCTACCAAAACTCACAACACTTTCCATATTTAGCACCTTAGAACTAAGCTAGAACCACCTCCAAATCAATAATTGTCCCTACCCCAAATCCAATCAACTGGATAAAACCCTTCACCTCCTAAACAGTAAGGAACATGCAAAAAAGGATATAAAAGAATTGAATTAAATGCCACAATTAACTTGCTTGATAAGTAGAATTCAGTCCGTAGAGTATAACCAAAAGAATCTATTTCTTCCAAAAAGAAGTACTCGGCTTTTGTCTTTAACTTTTCATGTCTAAACTAACTGTAAATAAAAATAAAAGAATAACTTTTGCACTACCAACCATCCCGACCTAACTCTATCCCAAAGTAGATTAGACTAATGGACTAGATTAAAATAAACTCAAATAACTAAGTTCAAACCCAAGTCAACAAAAACTAGTAACTTAAATAAATAACTAGCCGACTTTGAATAATACAATAACAACCCAAGCTACCGACATTACTAATTAAACAATAAACCATGTCGACTTTAAGCCCAATGTCGACTACTTGAATATCAGCCCTAGCTTGACTCCTCCAATGTAGGCACATAAGTAGGTCTCTCTTAAGCTCCTCGCCAAGCTTGATCACCTTGTCCTCTTGAAGTTCAATCAAAGCTTGTATGAACACTTGAAATTGAGCTTTCAGCTTGTTAGTGCACCTTGTGATTGGACCCATTTGGACAAGCCTCAATTGTTACCTTGGCGAGTTTCATCATTCCCTTCTTCCTCAAAAAGATTCGTCCTCGAATCTAAACCTACATTATCAAAAGGAGAAAGTAGCATTTACACCATACTTACCTTGGCAAATCCACTTTGTATGCATTGTCACTGATGCGTTCAAGCGCTTGAAAAGGTCCATCACCTCTAGGATCTAGCTTAGATTTCCATTGCTCAGGAAACCTCTCCTTGCAAAAGTGCACCCAAACCCAATCTCCAAGCTCAAATCTCATCACTCGGTGTCCCTAATTGGCTCTTTGAGCATACTTTTTGTTCTTTTTCTCAATGTTCTTCCCTTCTCATGTATTGTCTTAACCAACCCAGCTCTTTGTTGTCCATCTATATTCAGAATCTCATTTGAAGGTAAAGGCAACAATCTAAAGGAGTTAATGGATTAAAACCATACACAATCTTAAATGGCGAATAACCTGTAGAAGAATGAATTAAATACTAGATTATGAACCCTAAAACCTTGTATACTATACTGAAAATCCTAGACCTTAAAATCTTAAATCCTTAATTTTAAACCCTAAATTCTAAACACTAAACCATAAAATACTAAATCTTAAACCTTAAATTCTAAACCCTAAACCTTAAACATTAAAATCTTAAACTCTAAATTTTAATCGTTAAACCCTAAAACTGTGAACCCTACAATGCTTAACCTTAAATCCTAAACCCTACACTTTGGACCAAAAATCTAAATCTCAAATCCTAATGTGTCATGCATGTAATTTAGGTTCTAAAGTTTTAAGATTTTAGGGTTTATGCTCTAAAATTTTAGAATATTGGGTTTTCGGGTTTTTTGGGCCCCTATGTTTAGTGGTTTGGCCAATTTGGTACCCCGACATTTTTTTTGGCCGGGCATATACCCCGAGATTGCATGGGCAGGCCAAACGTATACCCCTGGTCAGGCACCTGCTGACGTGGAGGCTGCACGGGGTATTTGCGCGTGTTACTGTAGCAAAACGACGTCATTTTAGAGGAATAGCTTTGAGTGAAGTGGGCCCCACTAAGCCACCTGTGTCCGACGTGGCTTGAATCGACGTCGTTTTCTCAGTTAAAACGACATCGTTTTGCTACAGTAACGCGCGCAAGTACCCGGGCTGCCTCCACGTCAGCAGGTGCCTGACCAGGGGTATACGTTTGGCCTGCCCATGCAATCTCGGGGTATATGCCCGGCCAAAAAAAATATCGGGGTACCAAATTGGCCAAACCACTAAACACGGGGGCCCAAAAACCCCAAAAACCCTAGAATATTATGGTATAGTTTTTAGAATTTTGGCCTTTAAAGAAAAATCCTAAACCCTAATTTACATGAATAACATATTAAGATTTGAGATTTAAAATTTAGAGTTTAGGGTTTAGAGTTTAAAACTTTAGAAATTTAAGGTTTAAGTTTTTAGAATTTTAGGGTTTAATTTTTTAAGATTTTAGGATTTAGGATTTAGAATTTTAGAGATTAGGAATTTGGGGTTTAGGATTTTAGAATTTAGGATTTATGATTTTAATATTTAAGATTTTAGAATTTTAAAGTTTAGAGTTTGGGGTTTTAGAGTTTAAGATAAGGTTTTAGGGTTTAAGATTTAGGATTTAGAGTTTAAAGGTTTTGTTGGCCTAAGGTCAGATTAGCATATGCTTTGTGTTAATTATTTTCTATAATCTTAATTAAGCATGCTAACCAAGATATTTGATTATGAGTGGATTAGTATTTGATTTTGCTTAATCATGTTTATTAATCCTTCTTATACCTTAGCCATGTTTTGATGCTAACAAACTTTGAGTTTCAGATTTATATATTCAACCAAAGCATGGATGTGATATTGCGGGAGTTTGTATGTAGTGGGACTGTATTTGGTGCAAGGTGGCCATGAGAGGTCGCTTTGATGACATTGTTTATTGTATCTTTTGAATCCTCTTACTAATTGATCAAGAGACCTAGAATTCTATATGTTTCCTATCTTTGCAGAACATGTTAAAAGGTCTGCAACTATCTCATAACGTTCAAATTGATTCAGCTAAGTCCAACATGAGCAAGATTCAACCTTGGACTCTACAAAAGTTGCTGGAACGTCAGAGTAGTCACTGGTGCCAAAGCATAATAGTGACTACTGAGGGATTTGAACGTTGATGATTTGGCGCCTTCTATGACAAATCTGACAAGTGACAGGAGATTTATGAAACTTGGCTTTCTTTGGTCTTTGTGTCAAGGTAACCTATTATAGGGAAGTCAAAGGAACCTAGTACTGTATACTTCTGGAACTACAGAGGATGATTCAAATTAGTTGCAGCTTCCTCTCATAACGTTCATATGAAATCAGCATGTAAGCAACAACCTTGATCTTCACAAAAGATGCTGAGTGAGAGTGACTATTGAGGGATTTGAACGTTTTGGTGCCTTTCATACTAGAACTCGATGCAACTCACAGTGACACATAGTTGTTACTCTTGGAGGCTTCTTCCCCCTTGCCTCTATATAAGGAAGACTGATTGATGAAGAATGTTAGAGTTGTCTACTACGAAATTGGAAGTTGAATAAAGCTTATAATCCCTATAAGGGTGCAGTTCTCAATTGTGGTTAGGTGAGAGAATATTTCTAAGTGTGCTTATTTGTGAATCTTCTTGAGTTAGTGACTCTTTGAAGATACTTTGCTTCTCTGAGTGAAGGCTTCAGTAAGGTTAGGGTATAGTTTTGCTAGAGTGTTGTAGCAAAGCTTGGGTGAGCTTTGTGGTGAGAGAATAGGTTCAAGCTTAGCCTGGGTAAAAGCTTGTATTGAAGGTTTTGGTTGAACCTGTGAAAAACCAAGCTAGTCAGAGTTAGAAATCTCAAGGTGGATTCCTTGAGTAGTGGATGTACTCCTGCGTGGGAAACCACTCAAAAATTTTGTGTACCAATCTCTTCCTCTCTTTAATTAAGTGTGTTCTTAACTGTCTAATTCTGATACAAAGTCGATTTGGCATTAGTGACGCCAAATCGGTGATTAAGCGAAAAACGCTAATTCACCAACCACCCCCCCCCCCCCCCCCCCCCCCCCCCCCCCCCCCCCCCCCCCCTCCCCCCCCTCCTCTCTTAGCCACTTTGGACCTACAATTGGTAGCAAAGCTAGATTCTCCATTTGTGGATTAACCTCCAGGATATAAAGATCATGGCATTTGAGGGAAACAACATCATCAAAGCTCCTTACTTCAACGGTCTCAACTTTGACTACTGGAAGTTTCGTATGAAATTTTTCCTTGAAGGGAAGGATCTTGAGATGTGGAAAGTGGTCAGCATGTCTTACTCACGTCCAACAAAGGATATGCAGTTCTGAAATGAAGATGAAATGAAGAAGGCAAGGCTAGATGCACAATCTCCAGGGGGCCGGAAACCCCAACGGAAACCTTTCACCACGCCACACGATTTTTTCGCGAAGCGCTCTCTCAGATGTTTCAACTCCTGCCCTCGCAAGCAAAGAGGTTTCAAGATAAGATACCAGACGACTAAGTGAAAGAAAGTGAACAACCCCGAGCAAATCTTCTAAAGAGCGTACCCTTTGTTTCTACTCCTTCTCTCTTCTAAGAAAAACTAATAATCTAAATATAAAAAAGAATCATATTTGAACTTCTATGGACCCTTGGACCTTCGACCAATGAGGTGATGACACATGCATACGTGCATATGAACTTCTAAAAAGTGGGTTCAAAACCTGGGCGGCACTATGTAACTCAATCTATTATAGGGCTATTGGTGGATTCTTTTTTATTTAAGAATAGACTCTGAGATAGAGGAGACTTTAAGGATATTTCTTTCGAGAGAAAAAGAAGCGGTATCTCGAGGAACGAATACGCTGAAAGGAGAGGGGTGGACGCTTTGAAACAAGAAGTTTCTTAATATCGAAAAAATTCAGCGTGGTTTTTCAGACAAAAATGCACTCCCTTGTGGCATCAGTCAAGCCAAATCTGAAAGAGTTAGATCATGCACCACAGCTCATGAAATTTGGAGTCTCCTTTGCATCGCCCATGAAGGAACTAACCAAGTCAAAGAATCCAAGATGAATCAGCTCATGAGGGACTTTGAGCTATTCCAAATGAAGCTTGATGAAAGCATTCAAGTCTTAGACACAAGGTTCACAATCATGTGAAACAACCTTGCTGGTCTAGGAAAAGTCATCATACCAAAGAAGAAGGTGACCAAAATGTTTCGCTCCCTTCTAGCCGAATGGAAACCAAAAGTAACAGCCATAGAAGAAGCAAAAGATGTGAATACTCTCATATACAATGAGCTCATAGGAAACCTTATTGTGCATGACCAAAATTTGAGGAAAAGGCAATGAGGGCATGGGATGACCTAGATTCAACCAGCGATTTAGATGAGGATGAATCTATCAACCTATGTCTTGTGGTACAAGAAGATAATGGGGTAATTGATTCTAACTCCTCTGAAATTATTTTTGATGAATTACATGAGGCATATGATGAGCTATTTGATAAATTTAAGAAAATGGTCAAAGAGAATATCCAGCTAAAGCAAAAAGTAGAAACTTTAGAATTTGAAAAAAAAAATTGTTCAAAAAAAAAAAGAATCTGAAAAAAAGGCTCACGTGTAAAAATATGAGGAACTTGACAAAAAGCTAACTCTTTGCACAAATGGCTTTGAAGATGCCAAATCTGACAAAGAAACACTAGCTATTGCATGCATTGAGTTAGAAAAAAAAATATCAACTAGTCATGGCTATAATACCAAGCTCCTACAAGAAAATGACAAATTGAAAAAGATGATTGAACATCTAAAAAGCTGCTTGAAAGATTTGAATATGGTAATAAAGGTCTAGACATGATTCTAGGACAACAAAGACACACTCTCCATATGGTTGGACTTGGAGCCACACATAATGTGTTCAAGAATCAACAACATAGTAAAACCTTACATGCTAACTATAGAATCAAAACAAGATATGGAAAAAAACTTGTAAGGCCAGTAGCTATTGAGTCTAAACAAATCACATGTCATTTTTGTGAACAGATTGGACATAGTATAAAAGCATGCATATTTGGAAAGAAAAATTGTCCAATCAAATGTATGTGGGATACCAGATTAACTTACAAGGATCCAAGTCTGTGTGGGTACCAAAAACATGTTCTTTTTAGCAGAAAGACATGAGTGAATGGGTGTTGCATGGTGGGTACTCAACACATACAAAGGATCCATCAACTTTTTCATCCATAAGTGTTGAAACCCAAGTTATGGTAACACTTGTCTTATTCCTATGCCGTACATCGTCATTGTTAGTTTTTATTCTTTATAATGCTCTTTTGCTGATGTTTGGGTAAATTAATTTATTTTACATTCTGGTGTGTGTCTGAGCATTAAAATTGATAGAACAAGTTTCTGAGTTTGTTGCAATTGTTAAACATGTTTAAGAACTTTTGAAAAGATTTGGCGCCATTGATGACAATTCTGACACATTTCTTGTAACGCCCGATTTTCGTTAATTAATTTTTATGGACTTTCCGAAAATTTTGGTATTTTTTATTTTCCAATTTTACCCATGTGAAATTTTTAGAAATTTTGGTCTAAGGGAATTGTTTTATTTCCTTGAGATTTAATATTATTGTTGGATTTATTCCTTACGGGTTTACTTTTCGGAAATAATCCGTGTTCGGGGTGAAACATAAAGTATTGGTAGTTTCGTCCAAAACTACGTCGCTTTGATGACAAGAAAGGGAAAAAAAGGAAAAGCTGGCGCGCTGACCAGCCAGATGGGATGACCACGCTAAAGACCAAAACAACGTCGTTTTGGTCTGAGCTGGCCAAAACCCTAACTTCCTTCTCTTTTCTTTTTTTTTTCTCTCTCCCACTTCTCTTACTCCCCTTTCAGCCGCTACCTCTCCTTTCATCTTCTCTTTTCTCTCTTTTCTTTTTTCTTCACTTCTTTCTCTCTCGCCGCTGCTTTACTCCTCTTCCCTAAGAGGTTGCTGTTGCCACTGCCGCCCACGCATCCCTCCCTTCGAACTAGTGGATCGCGACTAGTGGAGGATTGAAACGAGGACGAGGAGCAGACCCGACGAGGAGGAGCGTCGAAGAACCCGAGGTGAACTCGAGAACCCGTCACCACCGCCGCTTCTCACTGGGTAAGCATATTCTCCCTCCTCCTTTTTTTCTCTTTCGTCTTGAGGGCCTTGGGATTAATTTGTTTTGGGTTTGTTCTTGGGTGATGTGGTGGCGGGACGACTGAGGACGATCGATTCCTTTGGGGTTTTTGGTGGTCGGGCTTTGGCGGTGGACTGTGTTGATGTTGGTGCTGGTGGTGGCGGGTTGCTCATGTACGGTGGACGAGGCAGGCTGAGGGTTGCTCTGTGTCGTCGGTGGTCCGGCTTGGGTTGTTGGTGGCCGGATCTGCGCTCGTTAGTGTTGAGCTTTCCGGGTTGAGTTGTTGCGGGTCTGGCCGTGATGGTACTCGGGCCTGACTCGCCGGCAAAGGTGGGTAGAGTTCGGACTTGGTGTTTCTGGAGTACAGTTCTGACGTCGTTGGAGCAGATTCAAGTTTTCAGTAAGGATCCAGCCCCTACTCTTCTTTCTTTTTGGTTTTGATTGTTGTTTTGCGGTTCGGTTGTGTGGATTTGTAAGTGGTTCATACATGTTGAGGATTGGCAGAAACGTTGGAGGTGGTTCCATCACAGAGGATGATATACCTCTTTCTCAAAAATTCCTATTTAAGAGAAAGAATCCCACTCAAAAGACATATTGCACCAAGGAAATGGCGAAGAAAGCAGCTCATGATAGGACTGCCATTGACAGAACTGATAGGGAGAAGGCTGCTCAAAGCAAAGAGACCACTTCCACAATGAAAACTCCTCAACCCGAGCCTCCATCTGCCAAGACTAAAGCACCACCTCCACCTCCAGCAAAGAGGAAGCTTTTGGCAGATGCAATGCCATTACGAAAATTAAGGGACAATACTGCAACCCAACGCATGAGAGGACAAGTTTTGAGAAAAGGCAAAGAGAAAGTGGTGGTTGATGTTGAATCCTCAGATGAGGACGATAATTCAAGAGAGAAAGAATAGGAGATTCCTACCATGAAAACTCCAATGCATTTTGCTGATGTTCCCTCAACCGAGCCCCAAGAGGAAAAAGAGGAGGATGAAGAAGAAGAAGAGCCACCTATTATTCAGTTGAGTAAGAAGGACAGAGTCACCAAAGGACAAAAGAAATCTCGACACACTGAGGTAGGACCATCAAAAGCCGCAGACCTCAAAGATGCACCAGGAATCATAGGTACATATTTCAAATTTCTCAAAAGTACAGTTGTGCATTTTGATGATGTGAGGGGGTCTGTCTTGCTTCATATTGCTGAGAGGTCCGGATTGATGTATTTGGCTACCATAAGTGCTCCGGTATATGAAAAATTTGTTGAATATTTCTACTCCAACAAGATACCAAAAGCTGATAATGACAGTCACATCGTTGGAGTTTATAGCCTGATCTGTGGACAATTTGTCTTTGGTGATGCCGATTGGATTCGCGATTTGATCCACCCTCCTAAAGGAAAGGCTGCAAGGGTGAAGTACTACAACACTGCTTCAGAAATCACTACTCCTATCCCTGATACTCCAAGTGTTCCAAAGAAAAGAAGATTGCTGTTTTGAAAAGTGAAACGCCCGTATCCCAAATTATCCATTTAATTAATTATAATATATGAAATGACCAAAATGCCCTTATGCCTGGGATATGATATCATCAACATGATCAACAATCAATCATACAATAAATAATGCAATATGAGTATGCATCGGAAGACAAATACATAAAGAAACATGGATGTAATGCACTCTATGGATCCGACCCGAGGAGAGGATAATACCGCCACCTGCTGATATGCACTCCTAATCATCGATGAGTTAACCTGTGTAAAGACGTGAGGGGTGAGACCAACCACTGTCTCACCATAAACAAATAAACCAAAGTATACATTTACAAGTCAACTACAACCACATCGATACCTGGCAATCACTGCCACAGTGCACAAAACAAGCCGCCATGTACAACATAGATTTATCCGTTAGTTAATATACTTAATTGGATTATTAGAGATGAATGTTTATTATCGTTAAATATCTTATCATGGTTTTGAGTATTTAATATTCAGGGCCCTCTACTGTGAGTCAAGTCTCGGTAGCGCTTCAGAGCAGATCCGGGTGTGAAACTCAAGTGTTGCACCTCAAAAGGGGTAGATTCTGAGGCACAAAAAAAACCGTTGATAAACCTCGAGTGGCTGCTAGCTCCCTAAGGGTGCGCTCAGACACACCTAACTGGTGCAAGTCTTCCAGGGGTACACCTACCTTCCCTTGGGGTAACGCTACATGGAACGTTATATGTTTGTCGATAGCGGTTCTTATATGTATTGTCCTTAGACCTGAGATCATCAAGGTTCCCAACATATGAGTCGTATACTTTGATATTACTCTTGGCTATTTCGTAAATGAGTAGACTTAGTGTAATCATTGGGTATATGATAAATTTTAGTGGGTTTTGTATGATCCAGAGGGGATTCGTCCAACCCATATAACGGGTATATTATCGGATGGTTTCTTGATAGAGTTGAACCGGAAATGCATGGCCATGCTTGGATTATGATATGGTGATATCATAGGTATCCGTTTTATGCAGTTAATTCGAGGATCAAGAAACCGAGATTGAACATATGCGAGATTGACATATTCCATGTCTCGTGTTTAATCTTGGTAATGGGACGAAAGGACGATGACATGCTCCGAGGCATATAGCATCAGTACTGATCTTGTCGTTCGGGTAGCAATGATGTGTTGCCAGACGCCGCTCTTTGCTTATAATTGTAAATGAGTTTACAATTATTGTCGGACGTTACAAGTGCCTACAGGGTCACACACTTAGAATCGTTGATTCGAGCAGGCGGTTGAACCGTGGTTGGACCATAGTTCGACCAGGTGTGGTTGGACCATGGTTGGATCGTGGTTGGACCAAGGTTGTTTTGGGCTGGTTGGATTCAATAATTGTCAGAATTATTGAGCCAAACCTGATTGCTTGAGAAGTGTAATCCCATTAGTGCTTAGTGGTAGACAAGATAATGGGTATCTTAATCATGATGGGCCATTATGTTGGCCATTACCATAAGCACTAATTGAGTGGCATAATTAGATTATGCTTTGGGTTTTTGGCTGGTTGCATTCTGGTTTTTGAGAGCCTTGAGAGTGTTTTTCTGACCAGTAAGAACACACACAAACACTTCATTTCTTTGAGAAAGAAAAAAGAACACAAAACACCACATAGCTCCCGAAAATCCGTAGCTAGCACCACGGTTCGGGAGTGCTCGGGTTGGAGATCGTGAGACGGTTTCTAGCTGTGATCGACGGTTCGTGTTTATACCGTAGAGGGGCGGGATTTCTGTCCGGCTCTAGCTGATTCGGTTCTCCAGTTGGGTGAAAGACCTAAACCGTTTCAGGTGTGTTCATTTTGTTTTTTGGTTTAGCTATCTTCACTTGGATCCTCCATGTGTTTCCGTTTTTTCGCTGCGCATTTCTTTGCATTTGAATGTCAATTTGCATGCCCGGAAACTTACAGTGGTAGCGGAGCCTCTTGTGAAGCTCTAAACCGAATTTATGTGCATATGTTGATATGTTCATGCAAATATATATGATGTGTTATATGTGATGTAACATGATCATTATATGTTGAGTTCATTATATATGTTGAAGTTGGTTTGTGTCAAAAGTGTTTTGACAACAATAACTTGATTGGTATGTGATATCAATCAAGGAGTAATTGGCAGTAAGTCGAAGGGGTTCGACAAAACGAAAATCGATCGTCGGTTTTCGGAAGGAAAAATGGTCGTTCTAGTACTGCAGGGCCAGGACATCGATGTTCATAAGATGGACATCGATGTCCATATGAGGATTTGCCTTGGCCGAGCCTGTTCTATGAAAGGTTGGCATGGCAGATTCACATGAACATCGATGTTCAGTTCATCCAAGAGCCTTGTGAGATTGATTTGAGATTCCAGAGACCAAATAACATCGATGTTCACTTGATAACATCGATGTCCTTGTGTTCCAGAGTCTCAAACATCAATGTTTAAAGGTTAGACATCGATGTTTAAAACTACTGCCAAGTTTTTGGACCTTCGAAACTTTCCAACATCGATGTCCAAGAGTTGAACATCGATGTTCTTGAGTTCCAGAGGCCAATGAACCTTTGGAACCTTCCAACATCGATGTCCAAGAGCTGAACGTCAATGTTCTTGAGCTCTGCCAAATAGTTTGGACTTCCAGAGCCTCAAGGACATCGATGTTCATGACAGGACATCGATGTCCTTGAGTTCCAGAGGCCAAATGACATCGAAAGGACATCGATGTCCTGTCATGAACATCGATGTCATTTGTGTATTACCAAGGTGTTGGGAGAATCAGATTCTCAAAACATCGTGCTACCTCTGCGTAGCGGCTTATATTGCATATGATGCATTGTTGTTGTATATGAGATATATAATTTGTGAATTACATGCATGACATGTATGGATACAATTGTTGACAAGTATTCATCATTGCTTAGATCAACATTTGGTAGGTTTTGCCAAAGCAAGGTGCCAATGTATATCCTAGCAAGATGTGATGGCATAATTGTTATGCATGGAAACAATTGTTGATATAAATATTAAGTTCTTAGTTGCCTTCTATGATAAGCACTCATCATTGCTTAGATCAACATTAGGTAGGTTTTGCCAAAGCAAGGTGTCTATGTTTATCCTAGCAAGGTGCGACTGGATAATTGTAATATCTGAACTGCTTATTGTGGGTTTGGACTTAACTAGGTCATCTTAATAGGATTAAGGACTTAGAGGCAAGGAGTTGAGTTAAGTCTATGAGACAGACAAGAACAAGTGTTGTTCACTCAACTATCTAAGAGTTACATGAGATGTAATTGACAAGAGTTGTCTACCTAAATAACTATGAAGTAAGCGATCAGCCATAGCTGAGTTATCTAGTAGTGAAATATGGATCTTGGCCTACTTATATGATTGTCTTGATTTATATAGTAGGAGTATCATTTAATAGAATTCCTTGTTAAATGATTTAGTATGCATGACTCTTATTTGTGTGAGTTGATCATTGTTGTAGAATTTCCATGGCACAAAACACTAGCACAATGTCACTGCGATCTGTCCTTTAGAAGGAAAAACTGAATGGGAATAACTTCCTAAAATGGTATCGTAATTTGAGGATAGTCCTCAAGCAAGAAAATAAATTGTATGTCCTCGAAGGGCCTGTTCCAATTGAACCGGCGCCTAGTACTTCTAGGGCAGGTAGGGATGTTTACAAGAAGCATCTTAATGATGCATTAGATGCATCATGCCTTATGCTTATAACCATGGATCTGAGCTTTAGAAGCAACATGAGAAATTGGGGGTTTCAATGTGATCAAACACCTGTGAGGTATGAGACCTCTAAGGCATTATTCCAATGCAAGATGGCTGAGTCATCACCCATAAGACCTCATGTGCTCAAAATGATTAGATACATTGAGAGCCTTGAGGGTCTTGGTTTTCCTTTGCAGAAGGAGTTGGCTGTTGATCTAGTGCTGCAATCGTTGCCGGATAGTTACAGCCAATTTGTCATAAACTTCAATATGAATCATCTTGACAAATCCTTGTCTGAGTTGCTCAACATGTTAGGAACAGCTGAGCAATAGATGAAGGCACACAAATCCAACAGCATTATGATGGTTGGAAGTAGCAAGGGAAAGGGTAAGGGCAAGGTGAAGAATTTTGCCAAAAGCTTTGGTGCATGTTCATCACAAGTGCTGAAACCCAAAGGTGGTATTGCAAAGGAAGGTCAATGCTTCCATTGCAAGAAGTCCGTTCATTGGAAACGTAACTGCCCTGTTTACCTTGAAGAGGTAAAGAAGTAGAAGGGAAGAAAGACTTCCGCTTCAGGTATTTTGTTATAGAAGCTAATATCTCTATCTCAGCATCATGGGTATTAGATACAGGATGTGGTTCTCACATTTGTGTAAATGTGAAGGAACTGAGAAAGAGTAGGAGAATGGAAAAGGGTAAGATAGACCTGCGTGTAGGAAATGGAGCAAGAGTTGCTGCATTAGCCGTAGAAACTTACTATCTTACCTTACCGAGTGGTTTGGTTTTAGAACTAGACGATTGTTATTATGTACCGACCATAAGCAGGAATTTGATTTCTGTTTCTTGTCTTGACAAGAAAGGTTTTTCATTTCTAATAAAGAACAATTGTTGTTCTATTTATTTCAATGATATTTATTATGGTGGTGCATATTTGAGCAATGGTTTGTATGTTCTAAACCAAGAAACGCCTATCTATAACGTTAATACGAAGAAGGTTAGAATGAATGATTCTAATGAAACCTATCTTTGGCATTGTCGATTGGGCCATATAAACGAGACTCGTGTATCTAAACTCCATAAAGATGGACTTTTAGACTCATTTGATTTTGAATCATTTGAGACAAGTGAGTCATGTTTGTTAGGCAAGATGGCGAAGACTCCTTTTGCTGGTAAAAGGTGAAAGGGCTTCGGACTTGTTAGGTCCTATACATAGTGATGTATGTGGACCGATGTCGACACAAGCTAGAGGTGGATTTCAATACTTCATTACATTTACTGATGATTTCAGTAGGTATGGCTATGTGTATCTGATGAGACACAAGTCAGAATCCTTTGAAAAGTTCAAAGAATTCAAGAATGAAGTACAAAATCAACTCGGTAAAAGTATTAAAATGCTTCGATCTGATCGAGGAGGTGAATACTTAAGCCGAGAATTTCTTGATCATATAAAGCAATGTGGTATAGTATCACAGCTAACTCCTCCAGGTACGCCTCAATGGAATGGTGTATCTGAAAGGAGGAATAGAACCTTGTTGGACATGGTTCGTTCGATGAAGAGTCTAGCTGACCTTCCTTCTTCATTTTGGGAACAAGCATTATTGAGTGCTGCATTTACACTTAACCGTGTTCCTTCTAAATCCGTCGAAAAGACACCATATGAGATATGGACTGGGAAGCATCCCAACTTGTCTTTTATGAGTATTTGGGGTTGTGAGGCTTACGTGAGATGTGAAGCATCAGATAAACTCGGCCCTAAATCCGACAAGTGCCTCTTTGTAGGATACCCTAAGGAAACAAAAGGGTATTACTTCTATAATCCCACCAACCACAAAGTGTTTGTTGCTCGGACTGCTATTTTTCTAGAAAGAGAATTTATTTCTAGAAGAATCAGTGGGAGGAAAATAGAACTCGAAGAAGTTCGAGATCTAGAGGCTGAGATGGAACAAGGACAGGAACCACAAGATGTTGTGGATGAGAATCCTGTACCTATAACACATGGACCGTGTAGGTCGGATAGGTTCGGTTTGAGCCTGAGAGATATGGATTTTTTATGACTCATACTGGAGATGTGATGCTCTTAGAAGAGGATGAGCCCACTTCCTATCAGCAGGCCATTACGGGTCCGGACTCCAAGATGTTGCTAGAAGCCATGAATTCAGAAATGGAATCCATGTATCAAAACAAGGTATGGACCTAGGTTGATCCACCTGAAGGGGTAAAACCCATAGGGTGCAAGTGGGTCTTTAAGAAAAAGACCGACATGGATGGTAATGTGATTACCTATAAAGGGCGATTGGTGGCGAAAGGTTTCAAGCAAGTTCATGGTATTGACTGTGATGAAACTTTCTCGCCAGTTGCCATGGTTAAATCCATCCGGATTCTATTGGCTATAGCGGCATACTATGATTATGAGATATGGCAAATGGATGTCAAAACGGCCTTCCTTTATGCAAATCTGTTAGAGGATGTGTACATGACACAACCTGAAGGTTTTGTCGATCTAGAGAATGCCAATATGGTATGCAAGTTGCAGAGATCCATTTATGGATTGAAGCAAGCTTCATGGAGTTGGAATCTTTGTTTTAATGATGTGATCAAAGAGTTTGGTTTCATTAAGAACGAAGATGAACCATGTGTTTACAAGAAGGTTAGTGGGAGCACTATTGTTTTCATGTTGTTGTATGTTGACGACATCCTACTCATTGGGAATGACATTCCGACACTACAGTCTGTAAAGGCTTGGTTAGGAAAATTTCTCGACGAAGGACTTAGGAGAAGCTGCCTAAGTGTTAGAAATAAAGATCTATAGAGATAGATCCAAAACGCTTCACGGGCTAAGTCAAAGTACGTATATTGACAAGGTGCTAAAGAGGTTTAGCATGCAAGATTCCAAGAAAGGATTCTTGCCCTTGTCACATGGCATATCTCTCTCAAAGAATCAATGTCCTAGTACATCTAAGGAGAGAGAGTAGATGAGTAAGATTCCTTATGCTTCTGCAATAGGATCTATCATGTATGCCATGCCATGCACTCGATCGGATGTCGTTTATGCTTTGAGTGTCACAAGCAGATACCAATCTGATCCAGGTGAGAGTCACTGGATAGCGGTTAAAAACATCCTTAAGCACTTGAGAAGGACTAAGGATGCATTCCTGGTTTACGGAAGCGTGAATGAGCTTGTTGTAAAGGGTTACACAGATGCTAACTTCCAAACCGACAGGGATGACTTTAGATCGCAGTCAGGTTATGTGTTTTTGTCTTGGAGGTGGTACTGTATGCTGGAAGACTTCCAAGCAGGGAACAGTTACTGACTCTACAACAGTGGCTGTGCAAAGTTCCTTCTGAGAACAATGTAACATGCCCGTTGACTGAGTCTCTCACACAGCGGAAGCATGATGGTCATGTTGTATTCATTAGTTTTAGATACATGTAAGATTGGCTTTAGTGCTAGTGGGAGGTTGTTAGTGTAATATGCCCAAAAGCCAATCAATGGATGATTGATTGTAGTCATGTATACACATTAAGGTTATTCCAATAAATATCGTTTATGAGATAAACGCTTGCACATATTTTTAACCCTAGAATATTTATATATTCTTAAATGTCCCTAGTCGATTATTATTATGGATGGGTTGTAATAATAAATTAAGACTCGCGTATGTTGAGAATTTATATGTGATATGAACTCTACATACGGGTACAAGTTAGAGAACTTGTGGACTGGATCGACCCATATAAGAACTCTACATGGAGCGTTATATGTTTGTCGATAGCGGTTCTTATATGTATTGTCCTTAGACCTGAGATCATCAAGGTTCCCAACATATGAATCGTATACTTTGATATTACTCTTGGCTATTTCGTAAATGAGTAGACTTAGTGTAATCATTGGGTATATGATAAATGTGTAGTGGGTTTTGTATGATCCAGAGGGGATTCGTCCAACCCATATAACGGGTATATTATCGGATGGTTTCTTGATAGAGTTGAACCGGAAATGCATGGCCATGCTCAGATTATGATATGGTGATATCATAAGTATCCATTTTACGCGGCTAACTCGAGGATCAAGAGACCGAGATTGACATATGCGAGATTGACATATTCCATGTCTCGTGTTTAATCTTGATAATGGGACGAAAGGACGATGACATGCTCCGAGGCATATAGAATCAGTACTGATCTTGTCGTTCGGGTAGCGATGATGTGTTGCTAGATGCCGCTCTTTGCTTATAATTGTAAATGAGTTTACAATTATTGTCGGACGTTACAAGTGCCTACAGGGTCACACACTTAGAATCGTTGATTCGAGTAGGTGGTTGAACCGTGGTTGGACCATGGTTCGACTAGGTGTGGTTGGACTGTCGTTGGACCAGGGTCGTTTTGGGCTGGTTTGATTCAATAATTGTCAGAATTATTGAGCCCAACCTGATTGCTTGAGATGTGTAATCCCATTAGTGCTTAGTGGTAGACAAGATAATGGGTATCTTAATCATGATGGGCCATTATGTTGGCCATTACCGTAAGCACTAATTGAGTGGCATAATTAGATTATGCTTTGGATTTTTGGCTGATTGCATTCTAGTTTTTGAGAGCCTTGAGAGTGTTTTTCAGACCAGTAAGAACACACACAAACACTTCTTTTCTTTGAGAAAGAAAGAAGAACACAAAACACCACATAGCTCCCGGAAATCCGTAGCTAGCACCACGGTTCGGGAGTGCTCGGGGTGGAGATCGTGAGACGGTTTCCAGCTGTGATCGACGGTTCGTATGGATACCGTAGAGGGGCGGGATTTCTGTCCGGCTCTAGCTGATTCGGTTCTACAGTTGGGTGAAAGACCTCAACCGTTTCAGGTATGTTCATTTTGTTATTCGGTTTAGCTATCTTCACTTGGATCCTCCATGTGTTTCCGTTTTTCCGCTGCGCATTTCTTTCATTTGAATGTCAATTTGCATGCTCGGAAACTTAAAAAACTGACAGAATTGAGGCTTGGATGTTTGAATCTGACAGTTGACAGAGTGGGTTTGGTTTTCAGTAAGAATTCTGGTGCCTAATCTTTGTTTCATATCCGTTCTTGGGGTTCTGTGTTGTGTGTACGTAGAATTGAAGTTGTTTTTGGGTTGTTACGTGCTGTGCAGTTTGTGAGTTGGCTGTTTCAGGCTACGGTGGATTTTTCTTACAACTCGGATGTTGTTCCAACGAGTCTGACGTCGGAATCCAGCGAACGGTCATTGTTCCGGTGAGCGTGTGCTATTGTGGCGAGTAACAGAAAGTCAACATTTAACGGTAATTCCAGGTGTTGGTTGTTATTTGATTTTGTACATGACATGTATTGTAGATGCATTTAATCGATGTACTTAATTATATGGTTTAGTGGAAAACGACCGTGGTACGTTGAGTGACGCGTGGCCTGAATCTTACCTACGCGGATGGGACAGTTAGGCCGGAAAGGCTGGGCTCGGGTTTACTAAGTAATATGATTTTCATGACGGTTCGGGCCTAGGCCCTTTAACTTCTTTATTTGATTTATGGAGATGGAATGGGCTTAGGCCCAATAAATGGTAATTAATTTAAGATGGGTTTTAGCCCAATGACTTTTATGATGTGGGCTTTAGGCTCAGGTAAGGTAATGTATGATTTGGGCTTTAAGCTCAATGGATAATTAAATCTGATAATTATTATTAATATGGACTTAGATCCAATTAGGACTTGAGAATATTGATTGGGCTTAAGGACTCAGGATGATATATCAAGATAAGCACGTTTTAGCGTACAATTGTCATAATTTTATGTGGACCTTATGGATGGCCGTATCTTTCTAATATAGGATATGCTGAGGTGGAACGAGGCTTCGGCTTTTGAGACAGTTGATATGGCCCAGGTGAGGACATATAAACCGGCATTACTACCTACAATACTTGCTTAATAAACATGGTCATGACGTTAAAATTCTTGTTTGGCATTGAATGTTGTATGCTTGTATGCCTGTTGTGTTGATGATCTTACTTGCACTTTGTATCTTAATGATGATGCATTTGATGCGGTATGTCTGATTATGTGGATTGTGTGCCGATATGATATGATATGCCGGTTGATCATGCTTTGTTTGTTATGCTAAATAACATTTATGGTTTGAGGTTCGTGTGGTGATTTGTGGGCTGGAGGCCCGAACTTGAAAATAAAATGTTAAATCCACGCAACCCTGGACAGTTATAACGTATTGCACACATAACTCGTTAAGTATAACTGAGAATAATGTACAATAAAAATATACTACTGTGGGGCTGTTGACCGGTTGGTTCGAGTGGGAAGTGATACCCCTATAGATCCATGCGGGATAGCATAGTATATGCGGTTTAGCATATGGGTTTGTGATGACCGGTTCTACCTCCCTCTTTCTATCTCCCATTTTCTACCTCTCTCTTTCTCTCTCTCTCTCTCTCTCTCTCTCTCAGTGATTGTATTTGAGCTTACGCCCTGATTATATTGGGCTTATGCCCTGGTTGTCTCATGAGACTGGACCGAGCTCAACGCATACAGTAGAGGGCCCTAATAAAATATTAAACCTTAATAACGATAAAGTATAACCATAATAAGATGATTGTAGACAAGTATGGATTTAAAGTCTGATGATGACTTTGTGATTGCATTGTGACTTGTTTGTGCACTGTGGTTGCTACTGCTTGATGCCGGTGTATTTGTGATTGATTTGTATTAGTATACTATGGTTTATTTGTTTGCGGAGAGACAGTGGTTGGTCTCACCCCCTCACAGTCTTTACACAGGTTAACTGTTCGTAGAGCAGTGGTGCATATCAGCAGGTGGCGGTGTTAATCCTCTCTTCGGGTCGGATCCATAGTGTATATTGTATACTTCTTTATTATATGTGTTTGTCTTTCGCTGCATACTCGATTATTATATAATGTATGAATAATATGTTGCATAATTAAATGATGATTATCTTGTTTATATCGTATCCCTGGACAGAAGGACAATTTGGTCAATTCACATGACATAAATAATTTAATTGGTTATTTTGGGATACGGGCGTTTCAATTTTAGTTACAAGTCCAAGTCCATTAGGGTTTAATATAAGACTAGTATAAATAAGACCCTTGGGGTTCATATTATGGATGCCTGATATATTGATAATGAAAGTTTCTCTTTGAAATTTTCTTGATCGTGGATTCAATCATTGAGTGAGTGATTCTCTTGGTTTTATATTAGGGTTTGAGTTTACTTATCAAGTGATTTTGCTTGTGGCGTTGATTCAATTCCTTATGATTCTAATCCCTTTGTTGCCTAATTCTAGAGATTAGGAGGTGGAGAATAGAATTGCAGAAATCTTTATTGTGTTCTTGCATCTTTGTTGTATGGCCGAATTGGATTGGCTGAATTTGGTTGATTGAAATTGTTGAGAAGTAGTTGATTGTGGAAATGGTGTTGTCGATTTGTATGACAAAAGGGTTACAAATTATTTTTGACAATTCTATTTTGTAAGTGATTTGACTTACAAAGTTTTCTGCAGGTTTCGGTTTTCTTTCTGTTAAATTGCGATTTGTGCTTTTTCTTTGTTTTGGGTGATTTTTGTTTCATAATTGCTCAATTGTGCCAATAATCATTCACATACAACTCTTGCTCTGTGTGTGATCTTTCTTTTCTTCTTGTAGTCTTATTTGCCTCTAGTTTTTGTTTGCCTTTCTTTCTTTCTATTTGGGTTTCTTTGTTTTCTTAGAATAATACTTTGCTGGTTGGTTTGCTTCATTTTGTTTTATTTTATCCTGACTTGTAAAAGTGAAGCAGAATCAAGAGGGAAAAAAGGCTAAGTGACACCATCTATTGCCAAGAGAGAGTAAACACAAGTGTAATCACCTGTGGATTTGTTTATTGCTAACAAGTTTTTGCAGGTTATTACTCCATGTCGAAAACTAGTAGCAGTGATGGTGACCATTCTAGGGTGTCAGCAACTCAACTTAAGGAGTTCTTTGACCGATTGGAGGTGCAGATTAGAGAGGTGAATACTAGAAAAAAAAAAGAAGAAGAGAACGCTCTCTCACGTAACCCTAAGGTTGCATGTCTGATACGACAACACACCTAGCCGGTCCTAGAAGCACCTTCGTATCTAAAGTTGTCCCGATCTCAAATCATAACCAATCGTGCACTGTTCTTGCACCGATGCTCTTAACCTCCTAACAATCCGTGTTAGGCAATAGATGGATGCGAAAGCCCCTCCTGTTATTCGGTTTAGCTCCCTTCGCATGGATCCTCCATGTGTATCCGATATTTCCGTTGCGCAAACATGTTGTATTTTTGTGCTTTTGATTGTCAATTGCATGAACCGGATACCAACAGTGGTAGCGGAGCTTCTTGTGAAGTCCTAAACCGAATTTTTGTGTGTTCATATGTTATATGTGATATAGCTTGAACATGCTAGGCATATGTGATATGTTGTTTTCAATTATGTATATGTGATATATGTATTGATGTTGGTGTTTGTCAAAAGAGTTTTGACAAAGAGAACTTGATTGGTATGTGATATCAATCAAGGAGTTCTTGGCAGTAAGTCGAAAGAGTTCGACTAGGAAAAA